>CM061136.1:188171510-188201258 GCA_030789695.1 Scilla litardierei | reverse complement strand
ACACATGTCCTACGCAGCACAGCCTCAAGTGTTCCCTGAAGATAGCCATCAACCCTCTAATCCACTTGACCAAATAAACGACACATTTGTGCATTTGATGGTATATGGTAGAAGGGTCCTAGTTGAATATGAACAATTATGCCTATCCACGTTGCAACAAAATGGCAGCAAACAACCGGAAGCTGCTGATGCCAAATTGATAGATTGGGATTGCCTACCTCAGTATGCATATGTTATTTTCTGCTCTGACTTTTTGTACTTGAATGTGGGTGTCGTTGTGCGTGTGGTGGTGGCGGTCAATGGATTTATTAATATCTTATGACAAAAAAGTCAAGTTTCTCAAGTTAAATCTATATAGATTCATATATGTCCATTTCATCTTATAGTTTTTGTGCCCTTTGAAGTTGTTTAAATTGGGTTTTATTTAGAGTTTGGGTTTCAGGGGTTCCATCCAGTTTTATCTATATTATTTTAATATCTTATTTAATTTTAGGAGAATAACAAATTATTCTATTGAGCCCATGAAGCTGACCCCAATTTTTTTGGGATGAAGGCTATGATGATGATGATGATAGTGAGAATACCAAGTTATTGATCTATATCCTTGACCAGTATTTATTTCTATTGATCTATGATTATGGGAATACAAATTGAATATCCAGCCATTCGATAATAATCTGAGTTCTCTAAAACTATTGTGAACCTTTTCTTTTTGAGGGGGTGCTAAATTTACTATGTATTTTACCTAATTCCCAAGAAAACTATTATGAACTTTGCAACTTATTGTCAAACCCTTCCAATATCTTGCAGACAATTTTCTCTAACCTACCCCCCATGATGGAGCCGTAAGCTGTGCTTTCACGTCGTGTCACGTGATAACTATAGTACAAAAGCGTCCTTTTAAAAAAACCTTAATTTGATACGTGCACCACACATTTTATCTATTTTTCCCTCTCTTTTTTGCTGCTTGTTGATGATCGGTGTATTAGGTGTAATTAGGCAGGTGGCAGGTGGGGGCATCCAAGAGGAGAGAGGAGAGGGTGGCAGTGGGTGGGTGTGTGATCTCAACCTCTGTGACTGGATTCACAATATGAGAGCATATATGACGCCACTATTTGAGAGCCAATGCTTCATCCATCTTCTTGCTTGCTTTTCTGATTATTGCCTCAAACTTCTTTTCTTTCATGTAGATTTTGATAAAGAATTAAAAGATCAGTGAGCAGAATTACTAGCAATTGTCAGTGCCCAAATCAATGACCATGGTTAATGGCAAACATCTAAAAGCCCCCCCCAATCTCCTATTCTTGATGAAGACAGCACGTTTTGCAATCTCACCTTTATTTCTCCCATAGTAAAAAAATACAATGTTTAGGGGAATCAGAAATCAATCAAATGTAAGCAATTTGGCAGGAACATAGTTGTATCCAAACGAGATGAAAATACTCTTTGGATTCGTATATTAAGAGTGGGGAGGAGGGGGTGTTTGCAGCTGCAGTGGCTGAGAGTAGATGGGAGAGAGGAGGGGCACTGGTGGTGGCAGCAACTGAGATTTTTTTTGGCGCGGGGGGGGGGGGGGGGGGGGGGGGGTGGATGAGAGGATGAAGTGGTGGGATCATTGGTGGTGGCAATGATTAGGAGAAGAGGGGAGGAGGCCGTAGATGAAAGGCGAATTGGGGGAAGGCAATTATGTTCTTTTTTATTTTTTATTTTTTTTGGCTTTTTGTAAGACCCTCTCACATATATGACAGGGTAGATATGTCAATTTATAAATGACAACACCATCAGATAGTTAATTTTGAAAATAATAGTTAATTTTGAAAATAAAAGCTTATGAGATTTCTGGGTAATTTCAATGTTCATAGTAGTATTTCTTGGGGCAAAGAGTTCATGCTAGTTTAGAGAAATGTTACTTTTTCTGAGTTTAGAATATTGTTAACCATAAAACTAAATAGTTAATTATGCTCTTTTGTATGTTTTGCAGCGTTTGCTACTTCTCGATGCATGTACAATACGCTTAAAATAATATAAATTTTGGTTTTAAGACAGTCGAGGTAGATCAATTTCAACTAAGTGGATCTTCAAGTGAATAATCCATTATTTAATTTTAATAGGCAGGATTTAATTCTAAATCCTATTGGGAGTGTGCAGTCAAACTATCAAACTCTATCTGAATATATAGAGAATTTGACAAAGATGCTACAATTAGGACTTGAACATAGACCTGTAACCTATAAAGTAAAATATTGTGCTACCCAAATGGAAGATCCATACTGTTCAACATAATCTAGTATCTAAAATTCTCTTAAAAATTCAAATAATTTCATGATTTCCAGAATATGCATCAAACGGCTTTTAAACTGGATGGCTTAAAGTACAAAGTTTTGTTGATCTAGGGTTTTGAAATGTAAATTGAAAAATCCAACCCTTGAATCATGATTTACACTTAAAAATCCTTGGGTACCAATTTTCACTGGGTTACAAACATTTTAAAGCACAAGACTAAATAATTCACTATTTTTAGCTGTTCTGTGACTACTTGATTCACAATGAAAAAAAGTTAAGATCAATGTGAAAAATAGCGTATTGCGCAGCGTAGCGCTATATCTTCTAATAGCGCGAAGCGCAAATAGCTAGCACACGACATTTGCTAATATATTTTATTAGGAAATATGAGAATTACGATGGCATTGTAGATATGTATTTTCAAGAGCAATGATATCCTACGTTATATCAATCCCATTCATCTAGATCTACGCATGCTAGTTAGCCTATGTACGAAATATCTTTTGGTTTGGATATCATTTGTACTTGCAAAAGTGTATCAAAGTCTTTTGAAAATGAACTCTATTTCAGACATTACAAATGAAAGGATTTGGTACAGTTGATGCACATGTAAATGACATCCAAACCACTTGGTATTTGACACATAGGCAAGCTAACAATTATACATCAAGACTATAGGTGCTCTATGTATAGCATAGACTATAGTTGCTCTATGTGTTATCCATTGCAAATAGTTATTTACAATGGCATTGTAGATCCCGTTTTCCCTTTTATTATTATTATTTTATCTTTTAAACAATTATAATATTGGTATATTATTTTGTTACATATAAGTGTTAGAAGATCTACAAAAATCTAATGAAAATTCAATAACAAATCATAATTCTGCTCATTGCAAAAAAACACAAGCAATAATACCTCCATTTAAATTCAAGTACAAATCATAAATAAAAAATATTTAAGTATTTAACTTAAATACTAAAATTATTTGCTTATCAACTTGTTAACAGTTAACACTTAATAATCATTCAAATAGTAAATTTAGATTCAAAATCCTAAAATTAGTTAACATTAATACAATTCTAAACATTAAAAAAGAAAATAATGGGTATCATATGACATATGAGGCTTATCTGTGGATCGGAATCGTTCATTTTGATCTTCATATTCTAACGCCGAATTTTGGGTGTACCCGAGCGGTCTTGCCCGTTCATCTACTCATCACAAAAGTTCTATTCATGCAAAACCGTTAAATTTGTGACGGGTGGATGAACAAGCAAAACCCTTTCGGTTCATCCCATATTCGGTGTTTTGGGGTTTTAGAATATGCAGATCAAAATGAATGATTCTTATCCTAAACAATAGCGAGGGTATGAGTTTTGGAGGCGTAAAGCTAAGCCTCATATGTCATACGATACACTAATAGTCTCTTTAAAAAAATACTAAAGCTTTTTCCATTTACCTCTCTGCCACAAACTCATCTCTTTGTCCACGTCTCTCTGTGCGCGTCCATCCCTCTCTTCTTCCCTCGGCTCGATCTCAGACCCTTCTTCAACAACATTTCGCCTCTCACAATTTGCTAGCAGACTGAGAATAGGAGAGAGGATGTTAGAGGAGGGAGGCTGAGCTCGAGGTAAGAGAGGGAGACATAAAGAAGTTTGACGGAGCTCGTGGTGGTTGCTAGTGCCGACGTTCACTATCATCCGGGGGGTCGTCGCCGATCATCATCTCAGTCATCATGTCCCACGAGGATCTGTTGTGATCGAAGCCCTCCTAGCCCTGATCGAAGCCAAAACGAAGCATAGCGTAGCATACACTACTTAAAAATAGCTCGATACCATGCATTAGTTGCACTATTTAGCTGTGCTACAAGGCTGGATGTCCGCGCTACGCCACGAAGCACACCTCATCCCCATGAGGTGCACTATTTTCAACATTGCTTAAAATATCCTAATCTTTGATTTCCAAGCACTCCAAATGATGTAGATAAATTTTAATGATATAGATCCTGAAAGTAGATGCACTGTCATCTAATTCATGTATGTTGGATTTGGTTACAAATCCTCCCTGGGGAGCCTAGCTACCATGTGAGCCTCGCTACTTTTGGTTTTGGAATTTACCAATTGCTGATAAGATAAGGTGGTTAGTTTGCTTCACCAGGGCACTGCACTTACTTGCCTACCCTTTGTTATTCTAGTTGTCATATCATCTCAAATCTTTTCACAATGGTGAGAACTCATATTATCTACTGTCTGGTTGATCCTTTCTATCTGGTATCATGTATGACAAGAATAAAGCTTTTGTCAGAAAATATTGGGTTTGTTGTATTAATAATTCTCCATGCTGCTCTATTAAGGACCATCTTTTCTGACAAAAACAAAACATCATTAATGTGTATAATCTGCATCTTTAGCTTTCGTTCTGCTTAGTAGTATACTTATGGCTTTGCATATTATGTACTTGGTAAATTAACATTTTTCATATTTTATGTATCTTACATAACAGCAGTTTATTTTTATTGCTGAGCAGGATCTACCTGGTGCACTTGATGATGCTTCAGTTACCGACGCATTAGAACTTCATAAGCTCAAGAGCCGTCAATGGGCCATTTTCAAAACGTCCGCTATTAAAGGAGAAGGGATTTTTGAGGGCTTGGATTGGTATGTTCAGCCATTCATATTCGATTTGTTATTTGGACTTATCTTTGAATATCAATATAGGAGTTTATTTTCTTAATTCTATTAACTATCACATTTATGTGTATTGGATACTCTCAATATAATTTTATGCTGTCAGTTAGTTGTTTTGAGGTATCTGCTGAATCATGATAACAGTTTCACACCAGTTTTGAGGTACTAGCTGGATTGGTCTTTAGTGAATTCCTGAAAAAATCCGTTCTGATTGACCCAATGATTATGAACATCCTAGTTGTGAAAGTTCCCATAACTACATGGAAATATAATGTAGTTAACGACAAATCCTGCATTAGTGTAAAGAGAGAGAGAGAGAGAGAGAGAGAGAGAGAGAGAGAGAGACAAATTTTCTGAGTGAGGTTTTCGCACATGGCAGGTGTGAAAAGAATTTTAACTTTTTTGATTTTTTTAATTTTTTTGCTGTCTTCAATCCATGTAATTATATACCCCACGAAAAAATGATTGAAAAATAATGTTAGTTGACCTTCGATTAAGGCATTGCAAAAAAAATATACATATAGTTACTGTTCTGAAGCGTTAAATTTGTAATGGATTCATCAAGGATCAAACCTCATTATATTTCAAACAATTTTTTTGTGCGGTGTATAATTACATGGATTGAAGGCTGCAAAACTTTTTTTGAAAAAATTCAAAAAAAGATAGAAAGTTTTCGCATCAGCCTTGTGCGAAAACCTTTCTCACCCGAAAACTATTATATATATGCAAATTTTCATGTGAGAAAAGTCCTCGGTGCAAAAAACATAAGAAAAGTGTTTTGCGGGGAGTTTTCCAATGATCAAACAGTTGAATGTGTTCTACACATGTAAATACACTTACATACCAAAAATCAAGAAAATCCCATCAATTTGTCACTTGATCGATTGGTACAAAATGTTCTATTGTTCTGAAACCGTTGAATTTGTAACGGCTTGATCTAGGGTCAAAACCTTATAGGGTTCACTCATTATTTTTCATTGGGTATATAAATGCATGGATTAAATATTGGAAAAAAATTTTGAAGAAAAAATTTCAAAAAAGAAAAACTTTTACGCATCATATTGCCGTGTGAAATTTTTACACGGAAACATGATCATATATATGATATTAATAAAAAATAGGTGGTACCTAATAAAAATGATTAGGTGCGTTGATGTGACACGTGCCTATCTGTCGAAGAAAAAATAAGCATATAGGATGTACTTGCTTTTACTTTTTATTCGACCAATGGAAATGCTACACGGCAACATACCTGATTATTTTTAATCATTTCTCACCTATTTTTATATGTATATGAGCAATATGAAGGTCATCTAGCTAATAAAGGATAAAAATTCCCACACTTTTTTTCGACAATCAGATATGTTTTTTGTTCATGTTTTAAAATTCTAAATCATCAATTTTCAAGTGAACGCAAAGGGTTTTACTTGTTCATCTAGACATTACAAAAAGTTCTGTTATTGCGAAATCTGTAAATTTGTGACGAGTGGCTGAATGAACAAAATTACTTGGATTCATTTGAAAGTTAGTGGTTTAGTGTTTTAGAACATGAAAATCAAAATGTACAGATTTGATCGTTGTAAACAAGTAAATCTGTGACGAGTGACTGAATGCACAAAATTACTTGGATTTACTTGAAAGTTAGTGGTTTAGTGTTTTAGAACATGAAAAGCAAAATGTACAGATTGGATCGTTGGAAACAATAAGGGGATGGAGTTTTGGTGCTAGCCGAAGAGGAAATTTCTCTTTGGCTAGATGATACCCATTTTTCTATATATATATGAAATATATATAGATGTTGTTAAAGCGGAAAATTTTCCGTAACCAACACATATACATCATTTATTTTAATTTTTAAATCTTTTTTCGTATTTGTTCTACACCATAGATAATCAACATGCTAAAAATCAAGTGAATCTAACGCTATTCGAGTCTTGATCCGATTAGTACAAAAGCAACGTTTCAGAATAGTAGAATCTTTTGTAATGAGTGTAACGATGGTCAAATCCTCGCATTATTCACCCATTTTTGGCTTTTTAAGATTGTAGAATATGTACAACTTTGGAAAATTTTCAAAAAATTCCTACGAAATTGATTTTTGTGCTATTGGTGCAGGAAATTTCCGATACTTGCAGCACATATCTAGTTATATATATATATATGAGAATAATGAGAAACATATGACATATGTGGTTAAGTCACATGCGTCTTAAAAATTCCACCCTCTTATTTTTTTGGATGACCGGAACTGTTCACACCAAAAATTGGCAGAACCTTAGAGGTATTACCCGTTCATATATCTGATGCAAATTTAATGGTTTTATATGAATAGAACATTTTGCAACAGATGGATGATATGGTAAAACCCATTGGGTCCACCTAATATATAGTATTTTGGAGTTTTAGAATATGAAAAACAAAATGAATACGTCTGATCGTCTGAAAAATAGGGGAGAATAGAGTTTTTAAAGGTGACATATGTGGCTTATCGACATGTCATATGTTTTCCATTATACACACACACATACATACGAGTGAGGTCGCCCCATACCAAGCATTTGGTGTGGCTAACCTCAAAAAAATTTTAAAAACTTTTTTAACTTTTTCGGGATATGCAATCTATATGTTCATAAACCTTAATATACACAAATTGAGAAGAATTCGATACTATTTGACACTCGATCAAGCTATTTCCAGAATATATATATATATATAGAGCAAAAAATGTACCTAAGAACGTGTGCATGCAGGATTACCTGCGCACGCCCCCTCTGTTCGGCATTTTTAAGTATTTGCTTTTTGAATTTTTTTGCAGTAGTTAGATAAACTTGTTATGTAGCTTCCCACAAAATTTCAGGTCAATCCAACACCGTTTGAGCCTCTGTTCATCGATTTCAAAAACGTTGCGCAAAATTGTCTAGAATTCTGGACAGTTTTGCGCAACGTTTTTGAAATCGATGAACGGAGGCTCAAACGGTGTTGGATTGACTTGAAATTTTGTGGGGAGCTACATAACAAGTTTATCTAATTACTGCAAAAAAATACTTAAAATGCCGAACAGAGGGGGCGTGCGCAGGTAATCCTGACTGCGCACATTCTCAAGCACATTAACCCCATATATATATATAGAATAAAATGGTTCTGAACTATAGAACTTTTATAATAGCTTGATCAAGGGTCAAATCATATATGGTTTACATCAAATTCTATATTTTATCTTTAAACTGTGTACAACAAATCCCACAGAATTTTTTTATAAAAAATGAGGAAAATACTATTTTTTTGGCTGGACGTATCAGAAAATTGCTCATATAGAGATTTTCAAGTGCCGGGAAGCACTTGGTATGGCCAGTCTCAAAAGACTTTAAAGAAATTTTGTAAAATATTCTATATGTTTTAAAATACACCACTATACAAAATTTGAGAAGCGTTTGATCGATCAAGCCATTGCAAACGGTTTCACAACAATAGAATTTTGTAACAGCTTGATCGAGGGTCAAATCATTTAGGGTTAATTTAGTATTTTTAGGTTTAGAATGTGTGCAACAAATCCAACAGAACATATTTAAAAAATAAAAAAATATGATTTTTTTCGGGCTTGCCGCATCAAGTGTTTTGGTGAGACCAAGGCATACCAGAAAATTACTCATATAGACAGATTTTCAAGTAAGGCCGACCTGTAAGAAATTTTAAATTTTTTTTTGAAATGTAACATATATGTATTAAAACCTCAATATACAAAATTTAAGAAGAACTTGATGTGATTTGATCCTCGATCAAGTTATTGCAATACATATATTTAACGGTTTTAGAATAATAAAACTTTTATAATAGTTTGATTGAGAGTCAAATCGTTTAGGGTTCACCTTAAATTCTATATTTTAAGATTTAAAAATGTGTACAACAAATCCAACGTAAGGGATTTTTTCAACTATGAAAAATATGAGTTTTTTGATTGATCGCACCAAGTGTTTGGTGAGGCCAGGCCGCATTTGAAAATTGTGCATATTGATAAATTTTCTATTGAAGTCGGGCTGTACCACACATTTTGTGTCAAAAAAACTTATAAAACTTTTAATTTTTTTTGGGGATGTGATTTATATGTTTTAAAACTCAATATATAAAATTTAAAAAGAATCTGATGCCATTTGACCCTCAATCAAACCATTGGAATATATATATATACTTAACGGTTTTGTAATAGCTTGATTGAGGGTCAACCCGTCTGGGGTTCAGCTTAAATTTCGTGTTTAGAGTTTTAGATTGTGTACAACAAATTTAATGGGATGAATTTTTTAAAAAATGATAAAATATTTTTTTGACTAACTGCACTAAGTGTTTGGTGAGGTCGGACTGCACCATAAAATTGGTCATATATAAAAATTTTCAAGTGAGACCAGATCGCACCAAGCACTTAGTGCTGCCAACCTCAAAAAAATTTAAAGAAAATTTCTTTAAAATATTTTTGGAGGATGTGATCAATATGTTATAAAACCTCAATATAAAGAATTTGAGAAGAATATGATTGTATTTGATCCTCGAATAAGCCATTGCACTATTCATACATACATATAATAAGAGAATAATGGGTATCATATGACATATAAGGTTTAGCTATATATATGCCTTCAAAACTTATGCATCAGCTATTTTTTAAGGATATGAACCGCTCATTTTGATCTACATATTCTAAAACCCAAAAATTTAGTTCCCCAGATTTAGTTCCCTTCAAAATTAAAAATTTTAGTTCGATAAAATTTAATTCCCTCCAAATTTAGTTTTTCCCAAAATTTTAAGGTTCTTCCCCAAAAGTTCACTCAAAATTTTAGGGTTTTACTCTAAAATTTCAAAACTCTCATTCTACCCATTGATTCCTTAAGATTCAATCCCAACCGTCTTTCTACACATCTAACACATCCTTTTGTCTTAGTCAGTAAACTCAAAAATATCCCTTAATTATATATATATATATATAGTAATGCTATTGTGAGAAGGTGAGAAGAGATTCTTATCGTGAGAAGGACCAATCGGTAATACCAATCAACGATCGGTTCCGTTCATCTTGAAGAACATGTTGATAGATATATATCCTAAAAAATTAGAGATTATAAACCCCAAAATCCTATGGATCAACCCGTTCCAAATTTGTTCATTTGCAGGCAGCTTGTAAGTCGTCCATATAGTGATCACTTGATGGATTTGATAGAAATCTCCAAATAACAATAACATTTATACATAAAGATCACTTAATAGATAGAACATGATGAACGGCTCCGATTATTGATTTGGAAAATAGATTTGGCTAGCTAACGAGATATATATCTCTTCTCACCTTCTCATTTTAGCATTTTCATACAAACATACATACACACACACATACATATGGGTACAATGTTCCTAGGGTGACTCCTTAGATGAAATCTAAGGAGTCGCCACCATTTTCCCTATATCCTACATTTTTCGATCTTTCTTCATGGGGTTCACATTATGGATGATCAACATAACAAAAATCAAGTGATTCCAATACTTTTAGAGCCACTATCTACTCGCAACTTCATGAATTTTTCAGCACGTTTTGAGACCGTTGAAGTTGCAAGGTGTAGATGTGGGCTCTAAAAGTATTGGAATCACTTGATTTTTGGTATGTTGATCATCCATGATGTGAACAACCACATGAAAAAAATCCAAAAAAAGTGGGATACGGTGAAAATATGGGGAGTCACCCTAGGAACATTTTACCATATATATATAAGAATAATGTGTATCATATGACATATGAGGTTAAAACCTCATATGCGACCTCCAAAACTCCCACCTCAGCTATTTTTTCGGACGATCTGAACCGTCCATTTTGATCATCATATTCTAAAACCCACAAAACACCAAATTTTGGATGAACCATAGAGGGTTTGCATGTTCATCTACACTTCGCAGAAGTTCTATTCATGCAAAACCGTTAAATTTGCGACATGTGGATGAATGGGCAAAACCCTTTGGATTCACTTGGTATTTGGTGCTATGGGTTTTTAGAATATGTAGATCGAAATGAATGGTTCCGATCCTCCAAAAAAGATCGGATACTAGAGTTTTGGATGCGCATATGAAGCTTAGCCTTATATGTCATATGATACCCATTATTCTATATATATAATAATGTCAGAATAATAGAATAATAGAACTTTTGTAATAGCTTGATTGAGGATCAAATCATCTGGGATCCACCCCAAATTTTGAATTTTAAAGTTATAGAATGTAAGTACAACAAATTTAACAGAACGGATTTAATAAAAAATAAAAAAAGAAATATGTGCATCAGCTAGTCAATAAGGAAATTCCTCATTGGCTATCATCAAAAACATCACCCTCGTATGTTTTCCAACGATCGTACCATTCGTTTTGATCTTCATATTCTAAAACGTCCAATTACCAAATATCAAGTGAATCCAATGGATTTTGCTTCATCCATTCATCGTAAATTTAATGGTTTTGCAGTAATAGAATTTTTTACAACAGCTAGATGAATGAGCAAAACCCTTTAGATTCACTTGATATTTAATGGTTTGATGTTTTAGAATATGAAGATTAAAATGAACAAATCCAATCATATCAAAAAAATAGAAAGTGGTGGTGTTTTTGACGCTAGCCAATGAGAAAATTTTCTGATTGGCTAGCTGACGTCATATACATACATACATACATACATACATACACACACAAACAAGAGGATTCTGACCCCCTATTTTAAATCATCCTGATGAGATGAACGTTTTATCTGAAGTTGGTCTTCTGCTTATGCATACTTAACAATGTCATATATGTGACATTGGAAGACAAGATGACCTAAGAAGCTTCCCATGCACATTTATCCCTCATCGACGTAAACTGCAGACATGTGAGTGGACACCTGTCTTGTGCACTTAACCTCTCGTCTACTGCATCTCTAGTCACCTGACCTGAGGCAGTCTGGGGTGATCACCTCTCATAATACTCTTAATAGCTGACTGTTGATTAGTCAATAGGGAACATGTAAGCATCCAGGGAAGACGAAGTGGGCACGTGTGTAAAGTGACATGGGTTCTCTTCATCCTTTTCCATACATCAAACTGGGCTATTTATTGTGCACATCACTAAGTTGAGGAGTTACATCAACTGTAACCCAGCACAAATTGTTCTCTTGCTGATACAATGGGAGATGAATATAGAAATTTTTGATATACGGAACTGAATAGTAACAGGTAAGCACCTATAATTATTAACAGTACTAGTTTATGTAGTTATACACAGATACAGTGGAACGGGGTGCATGGAAAAAATATATACATAAACGCATGCAAGATGCGATGTGGTTTAACATCTGTTACAAGCCACGAACATAAACTTAGTTCCTTCCTAAGAACTGTTAGATTCTCATAATGTAAACAAATGCATCGCTGGCTTCCATGTAAATAAATACGCCCACTGGTTGGAGGTGTAATCATTACTGTGCTGAGTTCCAAGATTTTGTTACATGCAAGTTTCTATTTCTTATTTCACCTCCAACATTTTCTTTTCAATTATGGAAAAAAAAGTGCTTGTAGACCAATAAAGTTCCAGTATGACACCATTTAATGACCTTACGGAAAGTCACAATTTTGATGCAGGCTAAGTAATACTCTCAAGTCTGGAGGGGGTTAATTTGCAGAATTATAGCTTCTTTGCCAAAAGCATAGATGTATGAAAAATACCGAAACAGAGTGTTGAAAAGTTTCTTCGGGCCATTCTCTGTTAACTGGTATTCTTTTTCCAAAGGATAGAATTCTCATATATTTATATCAATGCATAATCATAAAATACATTGACTTTGTCCGTTAGTGCAAAGACGCAACTTGAAGATAAAGCATTGGTACAGAGTGAGTGTATATGCATTTGACAATTTAGAGCTAATGACAATATTTTTCTCTTTTTAACTACTTTTTCCCCCTCTCAGAATTGCTTTAGGTTCTCAGAATTTTCGGCTGCTCCTTTTTCATGATGTTACATTAACGTGATATTATTTGCCACGAGCGTGAGGCTGAAAAGATGAATAGATGATGTTTGCATGTATAAAGAAACTTGTTGGACCCCTTGCAAATTACACATACCAAGCAAATTCTGCATCCAGACCTATTTGTAGATATCTCTTTTCTATATTATTATTTTTCGAGGCCACTAACCGTTAATTTCAGGAGATATAGCTTCTGGCGATAAGTACTCATTGACGATTGCGTCTGTTACTGTTCTCAATTTTTTTTGTTGACAACCCAATTATTGTCTTAAGGTGTTGCATTAGTACATGATTGGTGCACAAAGTAGGCTGGTGTCTAGAACATGATCCATGATGCCGAATACGTCAATTAACCGAGATCCCTTCTGACGAATTCCGTTGTGTGCGCTACAAGTAGTTGACCCGAAAGTCAAATCTAACCGAGATCCCCGTCTACACAATTTGATCAGCAATATAACGAATATAATCGATGAGGCAATACTATCATGCTCAATTAAAACTACAAAAAGTTGAACCGAAAGTTAGATATGACAGATTTCAATCATTTATGCATCTATCATATTCCATTGTCTATTACCATCATATCTTAACATTGGCCCCAACATTTAAAAAAAATGAACAAGAATACTCAGATATGTCAAAAAGCATTATATAGTATCAACTGGAACATGGGTCAAAATGATCATGGCAGTACACAACCTAAAGCTGAGACCTCAAACAAGGATCTTATGTCATGCCTCGCAACCCGGGTAGCGTATGTTTTTCACATGAAGTGGCATGTCCTGTAGTTAACTAGTGAAAACAATCTATGTTACGAGCAGAGATGAATCAAAATGCTTAAGGAAATTTCTATTCGTACATGCGAATTTACAAGGTCGGATACATTTTACTATATACGCTCAAAATACAAAAGAAAGTTATACATGGATACACTCATACCCTCAAACTCAGAAGTCTGCAGACTCCACAGCAAAGTGTGTGTCCTCAAACGCTGGGGCCTCCTCTCTTTCTGTCTTAGCAACCGACGGTGCAACAAAAACGAAGAGCTGCAAGCGGTCAGTGGTAAATCACAGTAATTCTAGAACTTTGGATTTTAAA
The DNA here is from genome assembly GCA_030789695.1 of Scilla litardierei. Taxonomy (NCBI): domain Eukaryota; kingdom Viridiplantae; phylum Streptophyta; class Magnoliopsida; order Asparagales; family Asparagaceae; genus Scilla; species Scilla litardierei. The sequence goes on along the minus strand of CM061136.1, from coordinate 188,187,164 downwards.
CAGCTATGAGCAAAACTAAAACTAACTATTAGACAAGAACTGTAAGCTGCATAAGTAAAATTAACAAACAAGCAGAAACATGCATATAACAGAGTTTACAATTTAGAGTGGTATTATAATTGTTCTAGCAATAATATCAATCATAGGTCATGAATCAAATTGGAGAATACAGAAAAGCAACCAGGAGTACACATTGTACCACAGGGGCGCTCACGCGGGCTGAGCCCAACATTAACAATAGGAAGTGGCTGACTCCACTCATTTACCCATCAATAACAACATGAAGGTGTAGACTCGACTCGTTTGCCCAACAATAACAACAGAAAGGGGCAAACACATGTAACCAGAAGCATGGCTAGCTCCAGTCGCTCCCAAATTTTCACTAATATTATTTACCTTAAAAATCGAGTGAGTCTGAAAGTGTCAAGTGTATGTCAAGTGTACATCTTTCTGTGTCTCAGTGATGAGGTACATGTGTTATTCTAAATTAACAGTAGTTATTTAGTTACACATGAATTATGAAATAAGTTTACTAAGTAGGTTCAAAGTCGCATCGAACCTGGATAATATGTTTGTGTGCTATGTGATTCAAGATATTCCATCAAGATATTCTAACAGGGTATTCCAATCAGATATTCCAACAATGTACTCTCCTCCATTATCTGTTCTCAAGCATTGAATCTTTCTTCCATTGCTTGGCTCTAACTCCTCCTTAAACTTCTTAAACATTTTAAGGTTTTATATTTTTCTTTCATAAAGTATACTCAGACATACCGTGAGTAATCAGCAATGAATGTCACCATGTAGTGTTTTCCACTAATGGTGATTACTTTATTGGGTCGAATATGTCCGAGTGTATTAGCTCCAAAGGTTATTTGACCCTGTACTTTGATTCATGATAAGGAAGCAGGTGTGCCTTCCCATACTGGCACCCGTCACAAATCGTGTCTTTCCAACCCTCCATGTTAGGAATCCCGTTCATGAGTGACTTGTCAGTAATCACCTTCAACTTGTGGTAATTGACAAGTCCTAAGCGTGCATGCCATAGTGCTACACCATACTTGTCGGCCTTGTATGTTGCCTTGGCTGATATCACGTACACTGAATTCTTCTTTTCTCCTTCCAAGATGGGTGCGTCAAAAATTTTGACATCTCAATAGAATTTGACATCGTTTAGGCCAAACAACATAATTCCCTGGTCTTGTGAGCTGTGATACAGATAAGAGGTTCTTCTTTATTCCAGAAACATGTAGAATATTCTGGACTTCAACCTTCCTATCATTGTTTTGAGGAGTTATCATTGTGTCTCCGATGTGCTTGATTGGAAGCTTTGTGTTATCTATAGTGATCACCACTCAATCTCCTTTATATTGTGTTAAATATGTGAGCTTCACTGTCGCTCGTCATATGGCTTGCAGCTCTAGAGTCAACAATCCAATGTTTGTTGTAGTCTATGCTTCTTTGGTTCGTGGTAACAATGCCTGACTTGCCTTTATGTCTCGTGATGGATCTGGATCTTGGTAGAGTTTTCCTACTTCGAGATCAACTGTTGCACATGTGGCTAGGATGCCCCATTCTTCTCCACTGTTTTCCTAAGTGGACGTCATCGCTGCATTTCATTTGACTGATCTCCTTTTAAATCAACAATCTCTGATCCCTTCTTTTCGCAGTTGAAGCACTCACTTGTTTTGCAATTATATCTGTTAGATTTTCTCTTCTTCTTTGTAGCATCCATTAGATGCTCCTCCATTCTGGTAGCTCCTCTTTGATTGCCACTTTGAATTTTCTTTTCCCGACTGAATGAACTTTGGGTTACTAGGCCTCCTTACAAGTTGATTCCCACGCCTGCAAAATAAGGCATGTCATTTGATTGGCTAAAGCTTCTTAATTAGCTAAAATATTTTCTACCTGTTCCAAAGTTGGTGTGATAGCCCAACCATGGGTTGTTGTTAATACTTGTATACTCAAACCTTAATCCATGAATTATCTTTCTTCTCATCATTGCCTCGGAGATTTGGGATTCAGTGTCTAACTCTGAAATCTCTCGACAAATGGATTTTACTTTTGTAAAATAATCCCTTATCGTCTTATTCTCTTGTTTTAGTGACATAAGTTTATTTTCTAATAATTAGATGTGAGCATTATTTTTTTGAGAAAATCGAGCAGCCAAAATATCCCAACCTTGTTTAGGCGTGATTGCATATCTGATGTGCTCCAACATTGCTTATTCAATAGTAGACCTTGTCATAAACAGATCTTTTTGTGTGTGTAGTGACATCTACTTTTGCAGTTGCAGTGGTCTCTTTCCCCTTGATGATGTCTAGTAAATCTAAGCTTTCAAGGTTGTGACGGCCTGAAACCTTCAGTATTATTTTTTGATCGTTCTGATCATTTTTCTGTATTTTTTGTAATTTTTAATTATCTTCAAAGTTCATTATCGTCCAGAGACCCAATTGCAGCTTTAGCCCCTGAAGCTGATCCTTCCATCATCTGAAAATTTTAACGGAACATATTTTCATATGTTTTATATCATCCCGAATGTATGGTAATTTTTCTAGAATTTTTTGGAGACGTTTGTTTTTAGGGGCAAAACCATAATTATGTCAATTAATATTACTAATTACTTTTACCATACCTTTCACCCCTTAACTAGATCTACCTCCCAAATCAAACCCCTAACCATACCCCATTAACCCATTGTTTTAGTAGGGTGAGATCCAACATCTGAACCTATGCAACTCACCCCCCTCTTTACTCCAAACACACACCCATTATTCCCTAAATTTAACTCTATTTCTCCGTCCTCTCTCTTCATTTGGTAGCACACACACATTCAGAGCAGCAAACAACCCATCAACCTCTTCTCTCTCCTTTCTTCTCCTTCTTCAAAATCCAAACCCAAGAAACACAACCCAACTCCCCATTCTTCAACTTCAACTTCAACTTCAACTTCATCTTCCTCCTCCTCCCTTCTCTCTCCCCTCCCCTCTCTTTTTCCAATCATAAAACAGGGGCCAATAGTCCCCTGCTCTATCTAGAAAACAGGGGGGGCCAGTAGCCTCTGTCTGGGCAAAAACAGGGGGCCTGGGCCGGTAACCCCCTGTCCGGCCAGCATCAGCAGGGGGTCGACCTCCCCCTGTTGCCCTCTTTTCCGGCCACCAGTGCAAGGAGGAGGTCGGGCATCCCTCCTTCCCCTCTCGCGGCTTCGAGCAATGGGAGCCGCGCATAAGTCGAGCTCCTCCCTCATCCGGTGAGACGCGTGTAGAAGCTGAGCTCTCTTCCTCCTCGCGTGGCTCCGAGCGACGACAAGAGACTCCATCACGAACCACGGAAGTAAGTACTCGCGAGTCCGATCTCCTTCCTCATTCTCCACTCGACATCGAACGTGTGATTGTATGTTCCCCTACATCCTTAATCTAGGATCTTAATTAGAATAATTTGTTAAGCTATGTTTGCATAATGATTAACCTATCGTTAGTATAGATATTAATTGTTAATAAAACTTTAGCTTGCTAATGACCATGTTAATATTAATTATGATCTTAGCTTGCTAATAACCAAGTTAATAAAAACTTAGCTTATTAATGACCATGTTTTTTGTTAATGATAACTTAGCCTATTATTGACCATGTTAGATTGTTAATGATGACATTAGCTCGCCAATATTGACCATATGACCTTAGCTTATTAATGACCATGTTAGCTTGTTAACGAGAATGTTAACTTCTAAACGATCCTAAAGATGTTGGTTTAATGTTTATAAAGATCGCTGGCTTTAAATTGATAATAGTGTTAACATCACGTTTCTTAGTAATTATGTTAGCAATCATGACTAGTTTAAAAGCTAGCCTCATGTTAGATGCTAGCTTAAAGTTAGTAAATGACATGAAATGTTAGCTTGAAATGTTAGTAGCATAAACATGAAATGTTAGCATGTAAAAGTTTGTAACTTAATGACATGATGACGCAAGATTAAAAGTTAATGTTAATGTTCATAATGTTAGTTGTTGTATGTTCATGTCGTTAGTTTAATAATAATGTTCATAATGTTAGCTTAATCCCTTAATGATGCTAGATTAATAATGGTGATTACACTAGCTTAAATTAATGACGTTGCTAAACTAAAGTTAGTAGCTTAACAACGTTGTTAGTCTAATACCCATAATGTTGATAGCTTAATGATATTGCTCTTTTAAAGATTTATGATGATGTTAGCTTGAAGGTAGCTTAATGACCATGTTAATGTTAGCCTATTTCTAGTAATCAATGACATGAAATGATAGCTCAAAATAAATGGTTAATGCTATTTTAGTGTTAGTAGTTAACGAAATTGAATGTTAACTCATTTTTTGTAGATAATCACATGAAATGATATCTTGAAGTTGGTTTATAATTAATGATGTTTTCTTGTGTTAGCCTAATGATTGTTTGCAAGTTGTTAACTTGTACAGTTTGACGTTCCAATGAAAATAGATTAATGTTCATTTTAATCCTTGCTTAATGTTCATGCAAATGCTAATTTGACAAATTTGTTAAAGAATGAATGTGACCGAATGCGTGGAAGGATGGATTTGGTGACATTGTCACATTATTGAATGAGTGTAACAAAATGAATGAAAGAACGTATTGAGGTGACACCATCACCATATCGAATGAATGTAACCATTTTAATGACTAAGATTACATATGATATTGGGTTGTGGTAATTCATTGTCATGAGGGTGCGCAAGCGACTATGTCACAAAATCATTTCAACCACCCCCCTATCATGGAGGTGGGGTTATCATTTCACCGGCTCCAGACGTGGAGAATGGTAATTGTGGATATTAAAATCATTTCAACCACCTCCTAACATGGAGGTAGGGTTTATAAAGCATTTCAACTATCCTCAGACGTGGAGATGGGGTACGTGGCTATACAGGTAAGCGTACATGGAGTACGTCGACAGTCGCATGCCGTACTCTCGGCCAATGAATTGTGCATTAGTTATGACCATCACATTTCACCACATGACACTTTTAGTAATGTTTAATATGTTCATCTCCTACATGACTGCCATGAAAATGCCTTGATTATGATTTATGTCTTCTCCTGAATACCTGTAAATATTATTAATTCTCCATGCCTCTCATGACTGCCTCGACATTGACATGATTATGATTTGCATTATTAATAATTTTTCAAACCAGTTAATGTTTACTAACTTCTCATGCATGTTGGTTTTACCTTTTCCATGCCAATTAGCACGTATTAAATTTCTATAATATCATGTCTGATAGCTTTTCATTTCCTATTAGTTGGCTATATTAATGCCATGTCAGATTTTTATGAACTGCTTCAAAGAAACTGATGCTTGGGAACCTACATGAGAACCCCTCACTGACGTGCATTGTATTTGTTTTCTTAATGCAATGCCCGTTAGGTCCTGAGGGCGATATTGCAGACCCCGTCCTTGAGTTGCACGAGTTTGTTGCAAGACATGACTTCGCGGAGGATTAGTTAGGTTGTAACTAGTGTTTCTTCCTTCTATATATTAGTATTAGTTGTATGGACTTGGTTTGTAAGGGCCATAAGGTCCCAATTATCTTTCTGCTATTTGAGACATTCGATTTGGTTGTATTGTATTAAACTATTTCTGTGGCTTGGGATTGTAATAAAGTAATTATTATGTGTTGTTAATTGGGATTCTGCACATTGTGATATGCTAGACGCTTATCGTAGCTGCTTCAAAAGAGGAAAATGATATAACAAAAAGAAAACCCTCTTTTGGCGTAGCTACGAGCGGGCTTGTTTCGTCTCGCCTCCTAGTATATCGGGAAGCGGGGTGCGACAAAGGTAAGACTTCATGCATGTTTTCCATGTGCTATAATTCCGCTCATTTAATATTTTTTAAATAATACTGACATGGTTGAATTCTGCCATGATGACTTAGTATGAATCCAGTCAATACTAAGTAAGCTTGGTTCCAGACCAATTAGACAGTTGCAGACTGTGCACAATCAGTTGCTTCTTGAGTGGAAGAAACATGATCAGTGCACCCTCAGCAATTTGATTCCAAAGAACTGGATACAGATTGTTGACCACTAGCTATAACTTTTTACATTGTAGAAATAATATTACACAACATACTTACAGTACTACTCATCTTTCTCCCACTTACTTACTACACTAAATTACATCACCTTCACTTCTCCACACACACACACACACACACACACACACACACAGAGAGAGAGAGAGAGAGAGAGAGAGAAAATTGCATCAACACTTCTCTCTACACACACACACAAAGAAAATTGCATCAACACTTCTCTCTACACACACACACACACACACACACACACACACACACACACACACTAACCCACACCCTTCTCAACACAACACACACACACACACACGCACAACACACGCTACAACAACCATTACACTAAGAAAGCAAGTATACATACATCTATTATACATTTGACAACGTTTTTTGAATTCTAGGGCTGACTAGGACAAGATAAAGAGTGGCTGGGATTTGATCTTATGAAATGGAAGGTTGAGATGAAGCTTTGAAACCATGAATGAGACCCTTGAAATTTGGTCCAGCCTTGAAATTTGGTCCAACTTTGAAATTTGGTCCAGCTTTGAAATGATGAGAGCTTTGAAATCATGAATGTGAGCTTTGAAACTTGGTCCAGCTTTGAAATTTGGTCCACCTTTGAAAGCAGCCAGTGAACATGTTTCAAGATGAGGCGTCCGCTAAATTTTCTTACGCTAATTTGTTGTTCCGCGCCGAATTCCGTGACGAAGGGGCCTGCACCAAATTTGGTGTTCCGCGCAAAAGGCACCGAATTTGTTGATCAACGCTAATGCACTTTGGTTATTAAAATGTGTGCGATGACTAGCGGCCGAAGGCGCCCGCGCCGAAGGCGCCCGCGCCGAAGGCGCCCGCGCCGAAGGCGCCCGCGCCGAAGGCGCCCGCTAAATTTTTGTTCGTTTAAATTTTGACAGTGGGAATAATTCTTGGGGAGAACAAAGATTTTGATGGGATATCTTAAATGAATCGCGCCCGAGGGCGCCCGTGCCGAAGCTACATTTTTGTTCGTTTGAATTTGGGAGGGAGAAATAATTTTTGGGGAGAACAAAGATTTTGCAGGAAAATCTTAAATGAACCGTGCCCGCGGGCACGGGTTATGACTAGTACATACATAGATGATAAAGCTCTATGGAGATTTCTAGAGTCTATATATTTTGTTTGAAGGGTGGGCCTTCCGGATGTTTCTTTAGCTTGGGCTCAAGTATTGGAATTCCGAAAGGTTCGTTTGAGTCAAATTTATACCATCTTCAACGCATCATAAAAATCTTCAAGACAATTCATTCCTCAGCTAAAAGCACACAAATTCTCAGAGTTTTTTCAAAACACAATAGCTAAAAGCATGAACAATATAGATCGAAAACTATTCTGGATTGCACAAACATGATGAAGTAGACGGTAGATATGCACCGAATTTTGGCTCTACTTATCTTGATCTCAGAAAATATAACGAGCAATTTGTCCTAAAAATCAGTCATGTTTCTCATAAGCAAACCCCATCCTTAATAGTTTACGCGCAAGAGTCTTCTTCTAATCTCACACACACACACACACACACAGAGAGAGAGAGAGAGAGAGAGAGAGAGCCAAGTTCACTACAAATACAGTGAGCATATTTACTTCCCAAAGAACATAAACCTCAAGAACAGCAAAAATTCAAAACTAGGCTTTTTCATCATCCTCATCGTCAAAACGACGGAACAACGCCATATACACCGTCGGAGACGGGAATTCCGGCCGACGACGTCGAATACATCCTCTCGACCTCGGTCCGCTTTGCGAACCTCCCTTTAATCCTCGGTCTCATCTCCGCATACGCCTTCCTCGATGCGTACCTTATCGTCTTCTCAAACTTCCTGTTCTTCCTCTTCTCCCTGTACCTCATCACCCTCGCCTCCCTGTCCATCGCCGCCATCGCCGTCTGATTCCCCGATCCCCCGCTCGTGTTCCCTCCCGTCGACACGTCTCCCGCTCCGTCTGGCACCACACCAACCTCCGACGAGCAAACCTAATTAAGCACGCATAAAATAATAATTATTTCAATCCGAAATTTATTTGCAAATATAGTTAATTTTGAGAAGTTGAATTAATTGTTACGCTGTATGTGCTGTCAGACTGGTGGTATCTTGCGAAATCGCAATCGACAGCTGGCGGCTGCGGCGCACCAAGAACGATCTTCGATTGGACCGGGACCACGCTGTCGGCATAGTCCCCGAGATCCAAGTACGGATCGGCGTCGGAGAAGAAATAGTCGGCCGATTTCAAGTCAACCTCTTCGTCCGCGTCGTCCGACTTCAACAGGAACATCCCGGCTACGTTTCCGTCGACGCCGTTGCGATGGTTCTTGACGACTCTGGAGAGTGGGGAGTCGAAGAAGGGGATGGCGGGGTGGCGCTCGTGGCGGCGGGCGAGGGGGTTGGCGGAGTGGATGTCGGAGTCGCAGGCGACGCAGAGGGAGGCGGCGTCGGCCTTGCAGGTGACGGCGGCGGGGGCCTGCTCGCAGACCTCGCAGAGCCAGACGCGCTCGTGGCGGGAGGCGAGCTTGTTGGCGGAGTGGACGCGGGCGTCGCACGTGCCGCAGAGGAAGGCGGAGTCGGCGAGGCAGAACAGGATCGCCGGCGAGGTCTTGCAGGAGTCGCATGTCCTGGACTCCAGCCCCCAGTAGCCCCTCTCTCTTCCTTCGATCTCGCTCGCCATTTTTTTGGGGATTTTTCCCGCTTTTTTTTCTCTGTCTAAAATCTCTCTTTCGTCTATTTGTTTTTGTATTGGGACGGTGGACTCTGGATTTGGGATGATATGGGCGAGTTCTATTGGATAAGAGCCTATCCACTCGGGGTGTGAGATCGATTCTTGACCAATAAACGACGGACGCGTGGAGAGACAGTGGCCAAGTAAAGATGCCGTATTTTCGGAAGAGAGTTTCATCGGGTGCGAAGGGAGTAGGGACCACGCGAAAAAGTTGTCTTTGACCTTTTGTGTTTAATTGGACCGAGAGGTGGGGCCTATTTTAACTGGTTATGGATAACGTTGTTGTGTGCGCTTCTTCTTCGAATTGGGGCCCATTTAAAGAAATTGGACGTGAGAACAGAATAGTTCGCAATTAGTTCAAGAGAATAACGTGGATTCATAAAAGTTGGGAAGTACAAGTTCTATATGTGTTTGTACTTTTTGTGTAGTCCGTTTTTTTGTGTCTTGCACCTGTAATCTGATCTACATGATTCTCTTCTTTTAAAACATGAAAGCCAAAATTGAAAGTAGAAAAGAAATGGCGAGAAATATTGTGAAGTGTTATGAGTCAAGTCTTGAGGGGAGAGCCCTCAAGTCTATATTTATAGCCAAAGGGGAGAATACAAGTGGGTATGGGCCCAACCAATTGGGTTGGCCCAATAACTCATCCAACCCAGTAAATACCCATTCACAACACTCCCCCTTATCCAGCCATAGTTGTGGACCCTGCTCATGAATGCTTCAGGATTCTGAGCCTGTATGGGTCTCACATGGGGTGGATACTTCAGGATCCTGAGTTGGTGAGATTTGCCTCGTTAAAACCTTTGGCTATGGAAAACCCAGTGGGAAAAACCATAGTTAAGGAAAAAGAGTACAAACTCTGCCAAACTCCCCCTGATCTGTACAAGCTCTCAGGCTTTCAGATCTCTTAGGCGTCTCATTCCAATCCTATGTACAAGTTTTCTAAAAGTAGCAGTAGGAAGGGCTTTAGTGAACAAATCTGCCAAATTGTCACATGACTGCACTTGTCTGATGTCGATCTTGCCATCTCTCTGTAGCTCGTGCGTCCAGAAGAACTTTGGTGAAATGTGTTTCGTTCTATCACCTTTGATGAAACCACCTCGTAGCTGAGCTATGCAAGCAGCATTGTCCTCGAACATGGTAGTGGGTTCGAGGTCTCCAGTCTTCAGTCCGGTAGTAGACAAGATGTGGTGGATGACTGAGCGTAGCCATACGCATTCTCTGCTTGCTTCATGGATGGCAATGATCTCCGAGTGATTGGATGAGGTTGCCGTCAAGGTTTGCTTGATGGATCTCCAGGAAATGGCTGTCCCTCCGTAGGTAAACACGTACCCAGTCTGTGATTTTGCTTTGTGGGGATCAGATAAGTACCCTGCATCAGCATAACCTGCAAGTGTAGAGGGTGTTCCATTTTTGTAGAAGAGTCCCAAGTCTGTAGACCCTTGGAGGTAGCGCAGAAGGTGCTTTACCCCGGTCCAGTGGCGCTGCATGGGCGCTGCACTGTATCTGGCAAGCAAATTTACTGCGAACGCTATATCGGGACGCGTGCAGTTTGCCAGGTATAGTAGTGCTCCGATGGCACTCAGATAGGGAACTTCCGGACCAAGTATATCCTCCCCCTCTTCCAGCGGCCGGAAGGGGTCTTTATGTGCATCCAGGGATCGTACCACCATAGGTGTACTCAATGGATGGCAATGGTCCATATGGAATCTTTGCAACATTTTCTTCGTATATGTGGTTTGATGTAGTAGGATTCCGTCTTTCTGATGTTCAATCTGTAAGCCAAGGCAGAATTTGGTTTTGCCTAGGTCTTTCATTTCGAATTCTTTTGTTAGGCTTACAGATATCTCAGTGATCTCTTCGGGAGATCCTATGAGATTCAGGTCGTCTACGTAGACAGCTATTATCACGAATCCTTTTCCATTTGTTCTTATGAAGATACAAGGGCAGACTTCATTGTTCGTGAATCCTTGTTGAACAAGGAACTCACTGAGTCTATTATACCACATTCTTCCTGATTGTTTGAGACCATATAATGATCTTTGTAGCTTAACAGAATAGACGTCCCGAGGTCTATCTTTCAGTTCAGCAGGCATTGAAAAGCCATCAGGAAGTTTCATGTAAATCTCCTTGTCGAGATTGCCGTATAGATATGCAGTCACAACATCCATTAGCTGCATATCTAGGCCTTCCTTTGCTGTTAAGCTTATCAGGAATCTGAACGTGATCGCATCCATGACCGGGGAGTATGTTTCGTCATAGTCTATACCCGGTCTTTGGGAGAATCCCTGTGCTACAAGTCTGGCTTTGTAGCGTGCGATCTCATTATTTTCGTTTCTTTTTCTGACGAATACCCATTTGTATCCCACAGGTTTGACACCGGTAGGTGTCTGGACTATTTGCCCAAAGACTTTTCGTTTCTGAAGCGAGTCCAGCTCGGCTTCTATTGCCTGATTCCACTTTGGCCAATCATCTCTACGTTTGCATTCAGCAACGGAGTGTGGTTCATAATCATCATCGCTTCCGGCGACGTGAATGGCAATGTGAAACGCGAAGTCATCGTCGACGACTGTACTCTTTCTGTCCAATACCTCCCCTGTACGTACATAATTTAGTGATATTTCTGTTTCTCCCGGCAGTTCCTCTGCAGTGGATTCCGGGAGGGGAGAGGGTATGGACACGAGCTCGTTTCTCTGTGGGGGTATCGTCCCAAGGTCTCCGGATATTTTTCTTTTTCTTGGATTTTTATCCTTGGAGCCTGGTGGTCTGCCTCTTTTCTGTTGAGGTGCAGCCACTTCTGCTGCCGGTGGATTGCATCCATCCTTCGGGATGTCAATCCTAGCTGGAGTATTCGCAGCAGGGATGTGTGATCTGACAATCTTCTGGTTGTCAGTGAACGAGTCCGGTAATCTGTGGACTGTGTCCTGGATGTGTAAGATCTTCCGGATCTCATCATCACATTGTCTTGTTACCGGATCGTAGTGGGTCAAGCTTTTTGTATCCCACGTCAACATTTGCTTTGCACTAGACTTTGCGATGTCTAGGCCAATTTTGGGGAAATACGTCTCATCAAAATTGCAGTCTTCAAGGCGTGCCTTGAAGGCGTCCCCCGTTTGGGGTTCTAGGTATCTTATAATGGAGGGTGAGTCAAACCCTACGTAGATACCTAGGCGACGTTGAGGGCCCATCTTGGTCCTCTGTGGTGGTGCAATGGGGATATAGACTGCGCAGCCGAAGATTCTCAAGTGAGAGATGTTCGGCGGCGTTCCATATGCGAGTTGCATTGGAGATAGACTCTGACCTCCTGAGGGTCTAATTTTTATTAGTGATGCAGCATGCAAAATTGCATGTCCCCATGCATCCACCGGCAACTGGGATTTCATCAGCAATGGTCTTGTGATCCATTGGAGTCTTTTAATTAGCGACTCAGCTAACCCATTTTGGGTGTGAACATGTGGCACCGGATGTTCAATTTCTATTCCCGTTGCCTGGCAATATTCTTGGAATGACTGAGAGGTAAATTCCCCCGCATTATCCAGACGTATTTTCTTTATTTGGTTGTCTGGGAAATGCGCCCGCAACTTTATTATTTGTGCCAGAAGCTTTGGAAAAGCTAAGTTGCGGGTTGAAAGTAGACACACATACGAGTATTTCGAAGATGCATCAATCAGTACCATAAAGTACCGAAAAGGCCCGCTAGGGGGGTGGATAGGTCCACATATGTCTCCTTGTATTCTTTCAAGGAAGCTAGGAGACTCGATATCCACTTTAAGTGGTGATGGCCTTGTTATTAATTTACCCTTAAAGCAGGGTACACAAGGGAATTCTCCCTTCTGAAGAATCTTCTGGTTCTTCAGGTTATGCCCATGGGATTGTGCTAGGATGCGGTGCATCATCACACATCCGGGGTGGCCAAGTCTATCGTGCCAAAGTAAGAATTTGGCCGATGTCGGGCACTTCAGGTGCTCCGTCAGGTTTGCTTCCTCTCTCCGAATTTTTGTATGGTAGAGCCCTGATGAGAGGCTCTCAAAACGTTCAAGGATGGTTTTAACTCCATTTTCTTGAGACGTTACATACAGTAATTCGTTTTCTTTGACATTTGCTGTTTCCAAGTGGAATCCGTTAAAACGGATATCTTTGAAACTTAGTAAGTTTCTCTTGGAATTCGGAGAGTAAAGTGCATCTTTTATTTTTATTTCTGTTCCATTGGGGAGCAACAAGATTGCATTCCCGGAACCTTCAATTATGTCCGATGGCCCTGAAATTGTGTTTACAGGGCTCTTATACGGGATAATGCTATGAAAATAGCATTTGTGTTGAAGGATCGTATGTGTTGATGCGCTGTCTACTAAGCAGTCATGAGAGCATTCCATCTATGAAAAATGAGTAAACATTTGCATTCAGAAAAGCTAAATTTTATTCAGCAGAATTGAAGATACATAAAAGTTCTCATGAGATAAAAATGTTCATACAATAGAAATGCTAAGATAAATGATAATAGGCTAATCAAGCAGATCATCTGACTCGAAGTCTTTTGCTGTAAACTTGACTGCATTATTCGCAGCCACCAGGTTTGATTCAGCATTCTTTTTCTTGCTTTGTTTATAAAGCTCCTGGAGATGCACTGGGGTCCTGCACACTCTAGACCAGTGGCCTGTCATGCCACAGCTGTGGCACTGGTCTTCCCAGTCCCTCTTGGGTGGGGGTGCATTGTTTTTCTTGTTATCATTCCTGCGCCAGGTGAACTTGCGCTTCCCTTCATTCTTGCGCTGCTGTGGTGGGCCCTTGGCTCTTTTCTGTTGCCCCCCTTTCTGTGGTCTTTCTTTTCTTTTATTATCCCTCTTCTTTTTGAGGGAAGAGGTATGGTGAGCTTCTGGTAGGGGGGCAGTGCCGGGAGGGCGCATATTGTGAGTGGCGAGAAGAAGCTCTCTGTTTTGCTCGGCCATGAGAAGACATGACAGCAGCTCTGAATACTTGGTGAACTTACGTTCACGGTATTGCTGCATAAGTATCGCATCCTTTTCATGGAAAGACGTATACGTCTTTTCCAGCATGCGATCTTCTGAGACTTTTTCACCACACAACTTCAGGCGTGAGGTGATGCTAAAAAGTGCTGAGTTGTACTCAGCAATGGACTTAAAGTCCTGCAGTCTCAGGTTCTCCCACTCATATCTCGCCCTTGGGAGTATGACATCTCTCTGATGTTTATACCTGTCCTCAAGGGCGGTCCATAGCTCAAGTGGATCTTCGACCGTAAGGTACTCAGCCTTTAGGGTCTTGTCCACATGGCGGCGAATATAGATGATGGCTTGCGCCTTCTCTATATCGCTAACATTTTCTTTTTCAGTCACAGCAGTGATGAGGGACTTGGCCCGCAGGTGAAACTTAACATCTAGCTGCCAGCTTAGATAGTTTCTGCCTGATGCATCCAGCACTTCAAAGTCAACGCTTGCAATTTTAGCCATTTATCTAGCAGAGCACAAACATGCATGAATTAATAATCAACCAGAAAAACATTTTTATGCGGAAGCAATATTTAATGAAAAGCTAAATGTGTGGATCGGCCAGTCCCACAAGAAAGAGTCCAAAAGTCCACAGTCCAAATTATACAAATTTGCAGCTTGAATTAAAATGAAAATACAACTTTGGAAACCCCGTGGGTCCCATTTAATATCTTCGTCTTCAAGCGTAGCTACCGACTTCATGGAAGTAGGTCTTCTTTCTTTGACATTTACATAAATTCCTCACTACAATTTCTCTCAAAAATAAAAGAAAAGTGCGGGAAAATAAACTGTGGGACTAAACGGCCGATCCAAAAACCACATTTAGCAATTCATGCAAGAATATTGTGCTCATCAACATTTTCATCCACAGACATCACAGGCAGTATATTCATATGAGGATAAAACGATATTTAATCACTTAATAATTATTGGACCACTGGGCAACGTCATACACCGTTAGGTTAGGTAACTAACGGCAGAGCGGTCGCAGGATCTTCCTAATTATTAAGTTTTTAAATAAAATTTACAACCACGCAAATAATATCCACATAATTTTGCCATAGATGTAAAGCATGTAAAAAGAATTACGATGCATAGGTTGTAAAGTAAGTGGGTTTAATCAATTAAATTGATTAAGGGCCCAAAATTAACATTTTCTTTGTCGAAGGGAAAAGTCTCCCTCGTCATCCCAAAAAAATCCCCCAACAAAACCCCATAACGCCCTTGTCTACCCGATGTATGCCCCGTAATTTACCGTGATTTTTCACGAATATTTTGCCCTTAAACCCCTTTTTAAATTAATTTTTGGGCTAATGAGTTGCCTTTTGAGGCACATTTATAGCCTTATTCCCTCCCCCCAAATTTTTTTTTTTTTTTTTTGAATGAGAATCTGTGGGCCTGAAGCCCACAGATCTGCTGTGGGCTTCAGGCCCACAAATCTGTTTTTTTTTTTTGATGAAAATCTGTGGGCCTGAAGCCCACAGATCAGCTGTGGGCTTCAGGCCCACAGATCTGTTTTTTTTTTTTTTTTAGAGTTCTGTGGGCCTGAAGCCCACAGATCTGCTGTGGGCTTCAGGCCCACAGCACTGTGCGTGTTTTTTTTTTTCTGTTGTTTAGGGTTACGGCGGGGGGGGCCCCCGCCGCCGCCGCTGCCGCCCCCCCCCCCCCCCCCCCCCCCCCCCCCCCCCCCCCCCGCAGAGAGAGGGGGGGGCGCGGCCAGGGGGCCGCCGCCCCCCGCTGCGGGGGGGGACGGCGGGGGCCGTCGCCCCCCCGCAGAGGGGGGCGTGGCCATGGGCCGCAGCCCCCCGCTGCGGGGGGGGA
>CM061136.1:188003971-188171010 GCA_030789695.1 Scilla litardierei | reverse complement strand
GGACAACAAGCAGTTCTACATCTACAACTCCAAGTTACATCTAACTTGAATCCATCGTGCTGTCAAGATATTAACACAATTTCATTTAGTTAGTGACAACTGATGTGTGAAAATCAAATACCAAATAAATACACACAAAAGGTAGGCGAGGCGCAAGAACAGCTCGGCTTGATCGTCAATTATCAAGTACAAGCTACGCATTATACATTGAGCTGTTCATGAGAGATCTCATTTTCCAACACTTGGGGAGCCTCCCCTTGCCTCTTTCAGCAAACTGGCAGCATTTGACCTTATGTCAGTTAGTTCCTTAACCACATCTCTCATTGATGGCCTTTCGCTCACCTCCTTTGAAGTACATCTCAGAGCCAACAGGAGTACTCCATGCACCTGTTCTTGCAGTTCAACCGATGCAACGACTTCATCCATCAGACCCGTATCAACAACCTCTTCCATATCGTCACCGCTGCCATCCAAAGTCGAGCGAACCCAACCTACTAAGCCGGTGTCCTCGGGAAAAGACGGATCCACTGCCTTCTTTCTGGTTATCAGTTCAAGTAAGACGACGCCATAGCTGTAAACATCTGATTCCTTGCTCTTTCTTGTGGAAAACGCAGTCTCTGTTGAAAGGTAAGGGGGTTTCATGTTAGAAATCACTTCGAAGTAAGAATCGAAGGTGTCTTGTTGTTCTGTGTTTAGACTAGCTTTTATAAAAGAATCAAAATATTGATTGCCAATAAGGCAATCAACAACATTGAAACCAGAATTCAGATATTACATGGATGTCTGATACAGAGTTTCAGACTCCGAAAGCGAAAGAAACAAAAACTTAAAAAGGGTGAGCTTAACAATGTAAACGGCTGTAAAAACAGAATACCTCAAATCTGTTTATGATACAAATGATATTCTTCGTCTTTTATTTTATTTTCTCTAATATATATATTTTTACTTCTTTTCAAGGCATGTGAAAGTATAAACGGAGGCTAGGGTTATGTGGCTCTGATGGCATACTGCAAGGCATGGTAACGAGAGAAAATGGATGGAAAATTTTATAATCTATTCAGGACACTGTTAGACATATGAATTGTCCAACGGAAATAGTTTGAAAATTTTTAAAGACGTTGCTTTTGCTGCAGTATTCTGATGGACCATAAACGACTTCTGCCACAACCGTTCTTCAGTTTTACCATTAAAAGTTCAGTACTTAAGCACGACAAATAAAACACAAAGATAAAACATAAACATCAAGGTGACACAAGAGACTTGGTAACGCAGTTCGGTGCGCACACCTACATCTGCGGGGCCACGCCCAGAAAATCAGAATACTCCACTAAAATAATCAATGAGTACAATCACTAATTATCGCGATTCTATTAGGAGGAACAACCTCCCCCTCAATACAAACCGTGATGGGTGGTCTCTACCAACCCATGGAGTATTCTCGGCAAACTCCCCTTGCCTGCAAGCTCCCCTTGCACAACCGACTAGATCAACTCCATTGATCCTACGTGCGTAGCCGTCGGCCTCCTCCCGGAGTTCTTCAAAACTTTCGTCAAAAGTCTCCCTAGCCGCAAAACCGCACACACGTTCAATACCCTGCTCCCCCTCAATCACAGAGTAGATAAGGAGGGACGCTCGCTAAAATCCCGTGCAGAATCGGCAGCCCACAAATTAAGGAATCACTTCGGGCAAGTGTTTCCACAATATCTTCAACAAGATCTTCCAACCAATATTTGCGGGTGAAAATCTCTCTAACAAATTCAATAACAAATCCCGAGAGATAGCAACTTCCAATTATATCTCCAACCGATCTTCAATTGCAACAATAATTATTCTTTCCAACCGAGCGAGATTCTTTCCAACCGAATCAACAATAATAACGAGAGATAATAGCTTCCAAATATATCTCCAGCTCACCCACAATTAACTGAACCAAGATAAGAAATGATTCTTTCAAATCTTCTGGAAATAGCAACAATAAAATATCTGCAAGAATCAATCTTTCCAACCAACAAATCTGCGAGATATTCTCTTTCTATTTCAACCCAACATGCCTTCAATTTAGCAACAGATTTAGGAAGGGCTTTCCAAAAATCTCTCAAGCAGATATTCCACAATCAATTCAGAATCCCCGTCATTTTAGGCAGCAAATCGGATCTGAAACCAAAGCAGCGCTTCTGCATACGAACCAGAAATCCAGATCCCGAATGTTGAACATTTTGTTGAACGACATTATGTTCAACAATACTGTCCACTAATGCTCAAAAACACTTCTGATTTCTCAAACAGAACTCTCCATCTATTGTGCCACTAATGCCAACAAATATCAGCAGAATTCAACCCTAACAATCTCCCCCGTTGGCATTATGTGGCACAACCCAAAGCAAGCACACGCATTCTCCCCCTTTGAGCCACAATAATCCAAACCACATTCTCCCCCTTACTAGAACAACCCGAGCAGTGATCACTTCAGAAGAGTCATCAAAATTATTCAGAAGAGACACCACATTCTCCCCCTTTCAGCTAGCCTCACATCTCCAAAAGAAAAATTCAGAAAAACTCAACCGAGGCACATCCAGAGGCTCGTCTGTCTCTCTTAATAGCAAATAAATTCTCAGGCACAGCATAATAAGAGAAAGAGCATTATACCTCACATCCGAGTCGAGCTCTGAGGGGCCAAAAAGAAGTTGGAGAATAGAAAAACATCGGCGGTGTTGACAGAGGATCTTCGGTGGTCTGTATGTCAAAATTTGGAGACGTGGATGCGTTGGAACCGGCTAAGAAGTGAACAAACTTTAGGGAAGTCAACCGGTCTAGATGATGAGGCCGCAGAAGATGAAGCAGAGGTGGATTGCTGTGCAGGAGAGGTTACAAGCGAAGATTCAATGGCATCGGTGGAGGAAGAGCAATGAGAAAAGCGACGAGATAGCACTCTGATAATTCTGGAGGAAGATTCATGAGACTTTGGCGGAGGTTGCTCACAGTGATTGTCGAGTGGAGATGTCGAGTCTGGTGTCATAACATCTACAGCAACATTGTTCTGTGTTGTATCTAATGTTACAACATTAGTCACAACATGAAGTGTTCTCTCTGAAGCTGTAGTGTTCTTGCTGTATAATTCAGACTTCTTGACCCATTGCTTCTTCATCTTCATATCAGGATGTCTAACATTTCTTCCTTCTGACCAATGTCGCATGCGACTGTAGCAGTTTCTCTCAGTATGGCCTATGAACTTGTAGTAACTGCATACAGAACGAGCATCTTTTATACCTCTAATCTGCCTCTTCTTCTGATCATGGCCCTTATGCTGATCCATTCTTTCAAGTTCTTTGCTAACTTGACTTCTTCTTTCAGCAGACACATCATCAAAAGCTCCTCTATTGTATCCCACTCCGGTGCGATCTCCTGAAGTCTTACCCATATTCAAGATATCATCCAGCTTTGTTTTTCCAGAATTCCACTTCTCCAATATGCATTCAGCTTTTTCTGCCCTGGGAAGAACATTTCCGAAGTTGCTTTCCAATTCTCTACAGTTTTCCTCAGCTTTCAGACATTCGATTTTGATCTCCTCCTTCTCTTTCTTCAGTCTTTCATTCTCCTCCTTCAGGACTTTGTTGATATTGCAGATTGGCATCCATTTCTCAAACATCATCTGATATGTTGTACGGATATCATCGTCACTAACTTTCCCATCGCTATCAGCTTCAGAATCTGATTCGATTGTAGATGTTGTACATGATGTTGAACATGATGTTGAACATAATGTTGCAACATTCTGTCTGACATTGGCTAGTTTGTTGTAATTAGGTCCCTTCTTCTGAGAGGCTGTGAGGGCAATGTAATTACTGATGATGTCCTCATTTTTAACACTCCCATCAGAATCATCTTCACTCCAGGTACTTGATAAAGATTTCTCTTTCTGCTTCTTGAGGGTATTGGTACATTCAGCTTGTATGTGACCAAAACCCTCACATTCTCTGCACTGTATCCCTTTGCCTTTGTTCTTGCCTGCAGAGGGAAGATTTGCACGTGCCGCATTGTTACCAGATCTGAAGTTTTGACCCTTGTTGCTTATCTCTTTCATCATTCTACTGAAATTCTTGGTCAGCAAGGCAACGTCATCATCTAACTCAGACTCATTTTCAATCCATTTGTCCCTCTGATTCTGCTTCAGGTTCATTTCATAGGTTTGAAGAGATCCCATGAGTTCATCCAGTCTCATGGTAGACGTATTTCTGGCCTCCTCAATGGCTGCAACTTTAGCTGAGAATTTGTCTGGAAGAGATCTCAAGGTTTTCTCAACTAACTTCTTTTGAGAATATTTCTTCCCAAGCTGGAAGGCCTGATTGGCTATATCTCTCAACCTCCCATTGAATTCGGCAACAGTCTCGTTGTCATACATCTTTAGATTTTCAAACTGAGAAGCTAGCATCTGGAGTTTGGAAGCTTTTACGGTACTTGTTCCTTCATGAACATTCTGGAGAATATCCCATGCTTCTTTGGCATACTCACATGTGGAGATCAGCTTGAACTGCTCTTCATCTAGAGCCGAAAAAATAGCATTAGTTGCTTTAGAATTGCACAAGGCCGCATGTTCTTCAATCCGACTCCAGTCTCTTGCCGGCTTGAGGTGTTCTTTGCCATCTTTGTCAATTTCGATCGGCGGTGTCCATCCTTCAACAACAGCGATCCAGGCCTTCTCATCAATGGACTTGATGAATACACGCATCCGAGACTTCCAGTAAGTGTAGTTTGTACCAGTGAGCAGTGGAGGACGAACAACGGAGGCACCTTCACGTGTAGCCATGATTCAAGTACTGAAATCTAAGATCACACCTTCTTTGTTAACAAAGAAACACGGGTGACCTGCTCTGATACCAATTAAAAGTTCAGTACTTAAGCACGACAAATAAAACACAAAGATAAAACATAAACACCAAGGTGACACAAGAGACTTGGTAACGCAGTTCGGTGCGCAAACCTACATCTGCGGGGCCACGCCCAGAAAATCAGAATACTCCACTAAAATAATCAATGAGTACAATCACTAATTATCGCGATTCTATTAGGAGGAACAACCTACCCCTCAATACAAACCGTGATGGGTGGTCTCTACCAACCCATGGAGTATTCTCGGCAAACTCCCCTTGCCTGCAAGCTCCCCTTGCACAACCGACTAGATCAACTCCATTGATCCTACGTGCGTAGCCGTCGGCCTCCTCCCGGAGTTCTTCAAAACTTTCGTCAAAAGTCTCCCTAGCCGCAAAACCGCACACACGTTCAATACCCTGCTCCCCCTCAATCACAGAGTAGATAAGGAGGGACGCTCGCTAAAATCCCGTGCAGAATCGGCAGCCCACAAATTAAGGAATCACTTCGGGCAAGTGTTTCCACAATATCTTCAACAAGATCTTCCAACCAATATTTGCGGGTGAAAATCTCTCTAACAAATTCAATAACAAATCCCGAGAGATAGCAACTTCCAATTATATCTCCAACCGATCTTCAATTGCAACAATAATTATTCTTTCCAACCGAGCGAGATTCTTTCCAACCGAATCAACAATAATAACGAGAGATAATAGCTTCCAAATATATCTCCAGCTCACCCACAATTAACTGAACCAAGATAAGAAATGATTCTTTCAAATCTTCTGGAAATAGCAACAATAAAATATCTGCAAGAATCAATCTTTCCAACCAACAAATCTGCGAGATATTCTCTTTCTATTTCAACCCAACATGCCTTCAATTTAGCAACAGATTTAGGAAGGGCTTTCCAAAAATCTCTCAAGCAGATATTCCACAATCAATTCAGAATCCCCGTCATTTTAGGCAGCAAATCGGATCTGAAACCAAAGCAGCGCTTCTGCATACGAACCAGAAATCCAGATCCCGAATGTTGAACATTTTGTTGAACGACATTATGTTCAACAATACTGTCCACTAATGCTCAAAAACACTTCTGATTTCTCAAACAGAACTCTCCATCTATTGTGCCACTAATGCCAACAAATATCAGCAGAATTCAACCCTAACAACCATAAACCCAGCAAGGAGAAATTATATATAATTGACATGTTCCGATTCATTCGCTCTTTTCTTAGTCTTCTATTCCCTAATCGGTCTTGGGATTGGACATTCGTGATCCACATCAATTAAGTGTATCGGGTGCATTTTTGTGATCTGATCCAGAGAACTTTTAATTGCTCTGAAAAGAAATAGGCTCTGATGCATCATTTACTGGCGTCTGAACATACCTTGTAAAATCCCCAATTTGTATATAGAAATACAAACAAGAACTTTAATCAAACTTATGAAATGATTATTGAACTTGTGAACAGAAATCTATGTTGCACAGATGTGGTCAAGTCAAGATGGAGACAACGGGCTGACACGCCCCAAATTCGAAAAAATTCATGATAAATGTGAGTCTAACGAGCGTGTCCGACACGTATTAGACATGACACGACTTCATGATAGGCGTGACCATGCTCCGTAAAAGGAAAGCAAAATACCACGTATCTATAAAATATTGAGTAGGTAATATCCTTTCTCAAAAAAGGAAAAGCAAAAGCAAAATACCACGTACGCACTCCAACCCCTACGTCTTGCACTTCGCGGCCATCCGATGCCGCTATCTCCTCTCACTTGATCTTTCTTCCGGTCTCTTCAAACTCAAGGTTACACCTTGAGTTTGAGGGGATGTGTTAAGATATTAATTATTATAGTTAGTTAATTGAGTATGTCTCTTAGTATAGTGTGCTACTCTTCTAGGTTCATGTGTTAGTCTCTTTGTTTCTTGTACACGTGTCTCTCCGGTTATAGTGTTGTCTCTTATTTTCTTGGATATGGCTCTTAGGCTCTTGTGCCCAATCATGACTTGTGTTATATATATATATATATATATATATATATAAGGAGGGATCAAATGACCCCCAAAAATAACCGCCTATCAAAAATCCTATGCCCCCATTTTTGGAAGATCCGAACCGTTCATCTTGATCTCCACCCTCTAAATACCTGACCCACCAATTTTCAACCCCATGTGTTTTGCCCATTCATCCATCCGACCCAAATTTAACGGTTTCACAGGAACAGAACTTTTGCGAATGGTTGATGAATGGGCAAAACACATGGGATCGGGTTGAAAATTGGTGGGTCAGGGTGGAGATCAAGATGAACGGTTCGGATCTTCCGAAAAAAGGGGGGCATAAGATTTTTGATATAGGGTTATTTTTGGGGGTCATTTGATCCCTCTATATATATATACATATATATATATATAATACATTTGACAACGTTTTTTGAACACTAGGGTTGACTAGGACAATATTAGAGTGGCTGAGATTTGATCTTGGTAAATCAATGGCTGAGATTGGATTTTGTGAAATTTTTAGTGGAAAAACATAAATTTTGGTGGGAAAAGTGTCTTGGGAACAAAAACTTTGAAATTAGAAGTGCACTGGGAAAGATGGTATTTGGGGGAAAAGTGCCTTAGAAACCTAAACTTTGAAATTAAAAGTGCTTTGGGAAAAATTGTAGAGAAACATGATCCATTAAATTAAACAAAATAAAAATTTAACGGAACAACAAATTAGCATAAAATACCGTGAGGTTTGTTGTTCGAAAGGCTCCCGCCGCCCGCTAAATTTTTTTACGCTAATTTGTTGTTCCGCGCCAAAGGCGCCCGTGCCAAATTTGTTGTTCGACGTCGAATTTGTTGTTCGACGTCGAATTTGTTGTTCGACGTCGAATTTGTTGTTCTGCACGAATTTGTTGTTTTGCGCCAAAGGCACTCGCGCGTTGTTCCGTGCCGAAGGCGCCCGCACCGTATTTGTTATTCCGCGCCGAAGACCCCCACATTGAAGGTGCACGTGCCGCTAAATATTTTTACGATAATTTGTTGTTTTTTAAATTTTGGCTGTGGAAATAATTTTTGGGAAACAAAAATTTCGCGGGGAAAATCTTAAATGAACCGTGCCCACGGGCACGGGTTATGACTATATATATATCTATATCTATTATATAAAAGAGGGATGTTATCAAGAGAAATTGGACAAGAGAATTTGGATAAGAGAATTTGGACAAGAGAATTTTGATATCTGCTATTTAAAAGAGGGATATTATCAAGGAAAATTGGACAAGAGAATTTGGACAAGAGAAATTGGATATCTATTTTATAAAAGAGGGATGTTATCAAGAGAATTTGGTCATGAGAATTTGGACAAGAGAATTTGGACAAGAGAAATTGGATATCTATTATATAAAAGAGGGATGCTATCAAGAGAAATTGGACAAGAGAATTTGGATAAGAGAATTTGGACAAGAGAAATTGGATATCTATTATATAAAAGAGGGATGTTATCAAGAGAAATTGGAGAAGAGAATTTGGATAAGAGAATTTGGACAAGAGAATTTTGATATCTATTATTTAAAAGAGGGATGTTATCAAGAGAAATTGGACAAGGGAATTTGGATAAGAGAATTTGGACAAGAGAAATTGGATATCTATTCTATATTTCATGAAGATTTTGAATTATGTCCTACTAAGATAAAGGTTAGGGCTGACTAGAACAAACATACATGATAACTAGGACAAACAAAAATGAGTTGGAATCTTTAAATTTTGGGAGAAACTTTGGGGGAAGTTTGAATTTTAGTGGGAGTTTTGAAATTTTGATGGGAGTTTGAAATTTAAAGTTTGAAAGATATTTTATCATCATGGCAACAAAAGTTTGAATTTGAAAAATCTAAGAAACAATTGGGGGGAAGTTTGTATTTTAGGAGGAAACTCTTGGTGGGTGGAAAATGAAATCATTTTTTTAGGGGGAACTACATAACAGTTATTGTGCTTTAATTTTGGGGGAGACTAAAATTTTGTGGATAAGAATATCTTAAATAAACCGTGACCTATGGACACGGGTAATGACTAGTATATATATATATGTGTGAGGGATCAAATGACCCCCAAAAATAACCCCCAAAAATGACCCCATATCAAAAATCTTATGACCCCCATTTTTTCAGAAGATCCGAACCGTTCATCTTGATCTCCACACTCTAAATACCTGACCCACCAATTTTCAACACAATCCCATGTGTTTTGCCCGTTCATCCATCTGACCCAAATTTAACGGTTTCGTATGAACAGAACTTTTGTGAATGGTTGATGAACGGGCAAACCACATGGGATCGGGTTGAAAATTGATGGGTCAAGTATTTAGAGGGTGGAGATCAAGATGAACGGCTTGGATCTTCCGAAAAAATGGGGGGCATAGGATTTTTGATAGGGGGTCATTTTTAGGGTTATTTTTGGGGGTCATTTGATCCCTCCTCATATATATATATATATATATATATATATATATATATATATATATATATAGGGTAAAGTGTTCATAGGGTGACTCCTTAGATTTCATCTAAGGAGTCGCCCCCATTTTCTTCCATCTCGCACATTTTTTTTTGAAATTTTTTCTTGTGATTGTTGTTCATCTCATGGATGATCAACATACCAAAAATCAAGTCATTCCAATACTTTTAGAGCCACCATCTACCCGTTGCAACTTTATGGGTTTTAAGCACGTTTTCAGACCGTTGAAGTTGCAAGGGGTAGATGGTGGCTTTTAAAGTATTGGAATGACTTAATTTTTGGTATGTTGATCATCCATAATGGGACCAACAATCCCATGAAAAATAAAATCCAAAAAAATTGTGGGAGACGGAAGAAAATGGGGGCGACTCCTTAGATTTCATCTAAGGAGTCACCCTAGGAACACTTTACCCATATATATATATATGGTAAAGTGTTCCTAGGGTGACTCCTTAGATTCAATCTAAGGAGTCGCCCCCATTTTCCCCATATCCCACATTTTTTCGGAATTTTTTTTCATGGGGTTGTTGTTCACCTCATGGATGATCAACATACCAAAAATCAATTCATTCCAATACTTTTAGAGCCCCCATCTATCCCTTGTAACTTCATGGTGTTTCAGCACGTTTTCAGACCGTTGAAGTTGTAAGGGGTAGATGTGGGCTCTAAAAGTATTGGAATGGCTTGATTTTTGGTATGTTGATCATCCATGAGGTGAACAACAACCCCATGAAAAATAAAATCCAAAAAAATTGTGGGATATGAGGGAAAATGAGGGCGACTCCTTAGATTGAATCTAAGGAGTCACCCTAGGAACACTTTACCCATATATATATATATATATTAAAACACAGAGGTTTTTAAATTTTAGGGCTGACTGGGACAAGCTGATGTCATGCTGATGTATAAAGAGGTTGATAGAAGAATGGCTAGGATTTAATCTTGGTAAAAGAAGGGTTGAGATGAGTGTTTGGAAACCACACCACCTTTTTCCTTTTGTTTTCAAACCCCTCACAATCACTACATTTGCGCAGAATACCACATATTTTCCTTTTTTGCTAAAAAACCCTCTTACTTCACTTTTTACCCCTCACCATACACACACACATATACACTTCCACCCCGCGCGCCGAAGGCGCCCGCTAAATTTTTTTACGCTAATTTATTGTTCCGACTCAAGAGCGCCCTCGCCGAATTTATTGTTCTACGCCGAATTTTTTGTTCCGCAAAAATTTGACTGTGTAAATAATGTTTGGGAACAAAGATTTCGCGGGGGAAAATCTTAAATGAACCGTGCCCGCGGGCACGGGTTATGACTAGTATATATATATATATGTGTGTGTGTATATATATATATGTGTGTGTGTATATATATATATATGTGTATATATATATATATATATATAGATATGTATGTATGAGGATAACTATTGTAACCATGATCATCAGACATCAAGTAATACAAACTATATTCTTCTTCTTGACAAAAACAAAAGAGTCTAGTAATTTCATTCTTACATGCAACAATTCATACCTGGGGACATATAGCCAATGGTACCCATGATGGCAGTTGACTGGGAGGAGGCTGACGAAACTTGATCCATGAGCTTGGCAATACCAAAATCTGATATATGAGGTTCCATGTCTGAGTCCAGAAGTATGTTCTTTGGTTTTATATCACGATGAATGATAGTAGGATTACAACCCTCATGAAGGTAAGCCAAGCCTTGAGCAGTCCCAAGTGCAATCCTATACCTCGTCTTCCATTCCAAAACCGGTGGTGGCTTCTTCTCATGAAGGACATCATGGAGGCTTCCACCTTCCATGAACTCGTACAGAATTAACCCATAATCATTTCTTAACCAGAAGTTTACCAACTTCACTAGATTTCTATGTCTAATACTGCCGACTGTTTGAATTTCTCTAACCATACTTTTATTTGATTCCTTGAGAACACCAAAGATGAGCTTCTTCACAGCATAAATTTTATCAGGGCTCAGAGAAGCTTTATAAACTGTCCCATGGGCTCCTCTCCCCAATTCATACTTCTCATTTAAGTTCTCAGTGGCCTCCATTACTTTACTCAGCAAGAAAGAAGACCCTTGATGCAAAGGTGGTCTTTCCTCTGGTTTAGCTCTTTTAAGCCCAAGTAGCAAACATCCCAACACAAGGCAGACCAAGAAACAAAACAGTGATGAGGCAAGAACTATTAACACGATGTAAATCTTTTTAAGGCCTTTACGGTAACTCGATGCACTGCTGCAAGGCTTTAACGTAGAAATTGTGTCGCATGATGAGTCATCAGATTGGCAAGAGATGCAAAGGCCGGGGTTACCAGAGAAGGCACTCGGTGTGGCGTTGAGAAGCTTCATCCATTTCTCCGGTACGACACCACTGAAGTGATTATAGGAAACATTCACCTGAATCAGCGAACTGAGATGATCCAAAGATGAAAGGCTTCCGGTTAGATTATTCAGAGATAAATCCAAACTCAATAGTTTGTTCAAATTTCCCAGCTGAAACGGAACCTCGCCAACTAGCCCATTAGAACTCAAGTTCAAAGCTATTTCAAGACTTTGCAGTGCACCCAAAGATGAAGGGATGGTGCCTCCTAAAGCATTTCCACCAAATCGTAGCTCGAGAAGCATTTTGAATTGCGAAAGGAAATCAGGAATACCTCCAGTGATCTTATTCCCTTCCAGTATCAACCGAGAGAGCAGTGAAAGGTTAGATATGCTTGAAGGAATTGAACCATTTAGAGAATTCGAGCCCATGTCCAGAATAAACAGTTTCCTACACTGTGAAATCTGTCGCGGAATCTGACCATATAAACAATTATAAGACACGTTTAGAACTTGGAGATTAACCAAGCTGCCAATCTCTTGAGGTACAGACCCAGAAAGTTTATTCCTTGACAAGTTAATCATAGTGAGATTCATGCAATTTCCCAGTGTTCGAGGAATAAATCCACTGAGATTATTCACGCTCAAATCCATGTATACCAAACTTGAGCCATCATCAAATGCTGGAAGCGAACCAGTTAGATTGTTATGATCAAGCCTTAGCCTCCACAAAGTTGAACAATTCCCAATATCTGGAGGCACACTTCCTTGAAGAAGATTAGCAACCAAATTTAGAACTACTAACTTTCTTCCGAAGCAAATATGTGGAGGGATTTCCCCCGTAAACCGATTATAACTGAAGTCAATCTCAACCAGACTACTGTTGATCCCCAATCCTCGAGGAATATCTCCGCTAAATTGGTTACTGTACAGGGTGATGTTCTTCAGATTCTTTAGCTCGGCAATCTCTGATGGCAACATCCCTGAGAGACTGTTGTTGTAAATTATAACATTCTCAAGGGTCTGGATTCTCCAAATACTTATAGGAACCTCTCCAGTCAAATTATTACTGAACAAAGACAAATGCTGCAAATTAGCTAGCTTCCCCAACTCCATTGGGATAGGCCCCTGTAGTTGGTTCTGATACATCTGCAAATCAGTCAGTGATGTACAATTACCAATTTCAGCAGGAATGGAGCCTGAGAGAGAGTTCAAGGACAAATAAAGAATCGAAAGCTCCGTCAACAAGCCGATGGATGATGGGATTTCTCCTGATAAGCTATTGCACACCACATCAAATTCCGTCAAATGACTGCAATTTCCCAACTCCCATGGGATACCGCCTTCAAATCGATTATATTGCAAGTACAACACCTGAAGTTCCTGACAACTGCCCGATACCAGAGGGATGTTCCCAGTTAGAGAATTCCTACTAGCATCCATGAGTCCTATGCCCTTGATGTTGTTTAAGGTATCGGGGACAGGCCCGGTAAACTCGTTGTGATCGAGATATAGCTCCACTAACTTACTGCAGTTACCAATTGAATCGGGCAGGACACCCGATAAACGATTGTCGCTCAGCCCAAGGTTTATAAGCCTGGTCAAGTTTCCGATGCTAGCCGGAATGTGACCGGTCAGGTTGTTTTGGTTGAGAAAAACCGTGTCAAGATACCCAACCTGAAACAGTGAGCTCGGTATCCCCCCACTGAGGGAATTGCCGTAAAGGTTCAAAAAGGACAGACTCCGGAGGTTCTTGAAAGCCTCCGGCAGCTCACCGGAGAAAGAGTTGAGGGAAAGATCAATGTATGAAAGGAGACTGCAATTGCCCAGTTGCGGCGGAATGGAACCAGAAATTCCGTTGGAGCCAAGATCTATTGTTTGGAGATGTTTCAGGAGCCCAACCTCCGGCCCTAATGAGCCAGAGATTCCTAGACCTGACAGGTTGAAATGGACGACATTGCGGAGTCTATCGCACTGGATTCCTTCCCATTTGCAAGGAGTTGGGTCCGAGGAGCTCCAAGTGGAGTTAATGGAAGGTGGGAGTTTCAAGTTGTCGGCAAGGGCAAGCAGGGACTTGCCATCAGAGCTCAAGCCGTAAGCTAATGGGATCATAGTGAAGAACACCAATACAAAAGCACCCATTTCTAATCAAACAAGATAGTTTAACCAAATTTCAAGCAAAAAAGCACGTAAACAAAAGAGATTCAAACGCAAGTCCACGGGTAAGAATAACAGTTGAGGAAACCTTGGGTGTTGATAGCTCCATAGCTCATGGCATCCTCCCCGCTTGCTTCAGGCTCTGAGACTGCAACAAGACCAAAGCAGTGTATATAGAATGAGTAGCAACTAGCTAAAATATAGTTAGGCTATGTATTAGTTGACCTTTTAATTTGTCACTAATTTATCGTTATTATGGCGGAATTTGGAAGGGGGTTCATATTTGGGCTAGGGTTTAAGGGAAAAGGGACAGAGATTCTTCTGACGAGCCAACATGATTCCATTGTTGCCGCTTTGCTACTTGGGAGTTGGGACAGAGTGCCTAGGTATATACTGTAAAATTTATAAGCTCGGTGGGCTGCAAAGTAATATACCCTTGTGGGTCCCACCGTTTTATATTTTAAAAAAATAAAACACCCGTCGCATGTGTTGCTGCCGGGCCCGCCGACGGTGACTGCATTCATACAATCCCGACATTATCTGTTGATATTGACTACCATTTTTTTTACGCATGTCCACATTTTAAACAGTCATTTTTGGCATGTTTGGCAGCTTCAGTCCTTATTTGGATAGCCCCAAATAAAAGTATTTCATGTATCAAAAAATAAATAAAAGTAGTTCTAATTCTACATTTTATTTTTTTTAATTTGGATTAAATTTAAAAGATTGACCGGTTTGAATGCTATTTTTATATAACAAATTTCAAGAAGTATATTCCCAAAAAATTGTTCAATTCTTTGTATTGATAAAGGAAGGCATTTATTAAACTCTTCCAATACCCGTGATTTTTTTTCAACTGACAAAGCAATTTTTTTTGACTAAAACTTGATGCTCTATTTTAATTTTATAACATCCAAACAAACGTTCTGGACTAAATTCCAAAGGATTTCAAACCTTGGGAACACAGATGCAATCTAGTGCATTATAGTCCGAAATGAAATCTACAGCCTTGTTTGTGTAACTGAGATGAAACTCTATTCGATTTCATCTAAGATAAAAATCCATTGGGTTGCAGTTTCGTGTCAAAGTAAGAATCCAAAGGCTTGTTGGGATAACATAGTAACTTTGTTCCCATCAACAAAAAAAAAGAAAAGGCTATATAGCAAAATCTCGGATTGATGGAAATCACCCGTCCAAATGTTTGGGATGGTGGGCCTCGACCCGTCTGATTGAATGGGCTGCCCGCCTCCCTACGGTGACAAAAAAAGTGCTCATGCTACGGATAGCCAAACAACCAACTCCAGCATTCATCACGTTCACCATTTCAAAAGGCACTATTTTGACACTCTGCCTGTCTCCACCCGTGCCCTGCTGAGACGCTAAGATTTTAGATAACACAAGTATCTTTATACAGCTGACAAAACTTCAAAAAAATGTTGCAAAAAAGTTTTATGCATGGTACGCCTTGTCAACTTCAGCGTTCACACTGCTTTCATTCAATCCCTTGGTGACTATGATGATGAAAATTCAGATATTGACACCAAAACATCCATAAACAACCATAAAAATCGATTGCTCTCTCATCCATTGTTGTGGAGCTTGCCTTTGGCAACCTTCGGATGTTGAGTGTAGTGAAATAGTTAGTAAAGGAATCTAAGGAATAAAGATTGCATCAACATGCATTCAATCCAACTATGTAGAGCTTGATCATGAGCACCACAACATTTTGCCGCTTCATCCTTAAAGATCAAAGTAGCTAACAATCCTTGTGATTAGTATAGCTAATAAAGTGAAGGTCATATCTCATATGGAAGAAAAAACTGTCGCCGGTGGTCTTAATAGCTGCTTCAAAGTGCCAACCTTTTTTACAACAGCACAAAAAGCCCCGTGTTTTACAGAGATTTACTCAGCGGGCTGTCAAGTAACAAGCTTTCCAGGAAACAAGAGATGGGAATAACAGTCCCAATTTCCAAACCTATTTTATTACTGACAGGTAGTGGTATATAACGAGCGTTTCAAATTTTAAGTTGCAGATTTATAGCACCAAACTAGATCTGAGCAGACTGAGGGAAATAATATCCTATAATATAGACTAGTTATGATTAAAGAACGGTAGTTACGAAGTAGAGACCATTACAACCCAAGATGGATACAGTTAAAAGATAAATCAGGACTGTAGCTAGATTCGCTGTAAGCTTCCATCACGAACATGCATAGTTTCCCCCTAACTACTAAGTTCTAAACACATCGATGTAGTCATTCAAACACCCTAACTAGCACAATATGCACAATATATGGTTGCTGTAAGCAATATATCAAGGCAATATATGATTAAAGGACAACTAAGTTCTAAACATTTGATGACGTAACCAGCACTCAGAATTCACATCACCAGTTGCAATTATCATTCCCCTAACTACGATGCTGATATTAATCAAATAAAGGGGTCCAAAATATGCACAAATAAACAGCTATTACGAAGGTTAGATCTGTAAACAGAAATCAATGTCATGAATAATGAAGCCAGCAGCAAGAAACCATGTTCTAATGCTAAATGTTCCAACCCTGAACATTAGGGGCTCTGCCCCTAGGAGGGACCAATTTTTCACAAAGAGCTTAAGCTGGGAAGAATAAACAGATGGAATTGCAATTACAAGAAGCTATATAAAGAACATACTTATTTGACAGAAGAAAATTTTAAATCAGAACAGTGGGCGATATGGCCGTCAAAAGATATTGTAAAGCATTCAGAAGTGGAGTTGGTGCCAAATGAACACGACAAAGGCAAAAATAATAATAGAAGGATGCGCAAGACTATCTAGAGACCAAATGATTCCTCAAAGACACACATCCAACACTACAGCATTTATCAATAATGGCATCAAAACATAGAATATTTATAAACTCAGCTCATAACATAACGAGGGCAACCAAAAGTAAAAGTCACAAAAATGAAGAAAAGATACATAAAACTACTACAGAAATGACGACAGGATAACATTGGTTTCAGATGCACAGGCAAACTACCCATGAACCACATAGAGTAATCATAAGACATCCTGAAGCAAGCAGTAAGTGCATGTTCCAAAACGAGCCTCAATCGAGAAAAATATCACCGCTTGCACTAAAGACAGATTTGAAGGTAGGGTCTTATAGAGTTACCCAAATATTAGATGTAATGAGAACCAAAGAGAAAATCATGCCCTTGCCTCCATTAATCTATGGAAAGTTCGCTTCATTAGTTCTATCTAAAAGATAATGGCTGATGAATGCAGAAAGCCCTAGGGGATTTTATGGAAAGATCTCTACGAAAATGACCCAGTTAAGAACTATGAAGTTGAATCCTGAAAGCTATAAAGAAAAATATAGTACAGATAAGCAGAGAGGATGTTCCACAAATTACTGGCATAGAAAAACACCTAACCATGGGGGACTTTGGATACGTAAAAAATCTAAAAGGTAGTTCAAATAAAATAAAGGCAACTTCCAAACCTACCAAAAGACTTGGGGTATTGAAAGATGCAAGCCAGAAAAGAAACATCAGGATGCTTAATGTATTTATCTTGATGTGTTTACCTGCTGAGGATAAGTTAGTAGCACAGATAATAAATGTGATTTACGTATTTCTAACCAACAAAATCATGCAGGCACCAATTAGTGATGCAACCTTTAATTCATAGCAAAAATTTTAGCAGATTGGCATGATAAACACCATTCACCTAACCACAGGGGTGTCTTACATTACTAAGGAAGGAAAGCTTACCATAAAGAGGAAATATGATGCAGGAACATCTCAGTCGGGTTCAACCACTGAACTGTGCTTCATCTGTAAAAGAAATTCGGAACCGAATAATCATCATCCCCAGCAAAGTTTTCAGATTTTCCAGTTTTTTCCCCTTATCCTGGAAATAGAAGCATAATGATCAGTTTCTACCTGAATGAATTCGTGGCATGGATGGATGGATGGATGGATATAAATGGATGATGATGATCTCCAAGGCCCACTCTATAGACCAAATAATGTCATGATATGAGTTCAATCATCAAAATCAGATGTGACCAAATATCTCTACAAAAGCCTCTCCACAATAGGTAAATATGATTCAATGATGATTCTTTCCAGGTTACCCATAAATAATCTCATGACATGAGCTCTATCATAAACATCACAATGCGTCCAAACCTTTCAGCAAGCAGTCTCAATTAGATTAAGAATTAGAATGCAGACTTTCTGAATATGCTCCAAATAGACTCCACATACTTCTCAACTGCGTATGAACATAAATGTGAAAAACTATCTAACCATCTCGACAGTGCCCAAGCAGATTAGAAATACAGATATATTATATATATAATCCTCAAAGTAACTCCAGATCATGGAAGATGGCAATGGCACTCATGACCAGAAGGTGCATTCACACAAGCATGAGATGTTGTAGGATGCAACATCATTACTCGCATCGTAGAGACACGTGTATCCATTAATTGCCCAAAGGTGCACAAAGAAAAGCAGATTAGAAATACAGATATATTATATATATAATCCTCAAAGTAACTCCAGATCATGGAAGATGGCAATGGCACTCATGACCAGAAGGTGCATTCACACAAGCATGAGATGTTGTAGGATGCAACATCATTACTCGCATCGTAGAGACACGTGTATCCATTAATTGCCCAAAGGTGCACAAAGAACAAAATTACACCCCTTCAAGCTGTTGCTAGTAGGCGGTAGAAGTTGCATTAGCTGCCGGTGCAGCACCACTGACAGAATCCTTCCTACGCCCAAATGGGTTCTTTGAAAATGTTAGACGAGTCAAGGAAACAAGCATGTAAAGTCAAAATATTAATAGTGAGAAACAAAGCTATGTTCCAACCCAAATTATAGTTGTTGACTGACACCCCTTGTTCCAACCCAAATTATTGATGTGCGTATTTGATTGAATCGAAAAGGATATCCAGCAGTCAATTATTCACAAGGTGTAAGTAACATGTCCACATAGAACAGCACAGATTAACACACTCAAAGGTCTTATCTTTCTGAATCATGTGGTATCAGCCTTCAAAAACTTGCTAGAAAAAGTATTTGGATCCTAAGAGAACAATGTATATGTGTTTGCTCGAAGAAACACTATAATCTTCTGAAGATAATTGATCCTACAACAAATGATTAGTTGATAACCTGCTATAGAGCAGAAGCAACACATGATCAAACTGAGTTGATGACAACTGACAAAACCCATCCAACCGGCTTACGGATTTGATCAGTTTGATATCAGGTTAGATGAAGAAGAGACAGTTCACTTTCAATGTTGACATCTGCAGCAGGAATCTAGGAGGTCGATCTGTCAGAATATATAGCACATAATCCTGGTATCAGGTTATCATTTCAGAAGCCAAACCGCAATTTATTAAGTTGATTATTCTCAGATACCAGGTAAATTCAGTCTAAAAGACAAAGCTCTTGGTTCATTTTAAAACAAATTTGACAATCAACCTCTCCTTAGGAAATGCTCTATAAACTAGGCCCATCAGTATATAGAAAGGATATTGTATTCGCATGCCACCACGGCCTGAACTAGAAAGCATTGCACCCTGCAAATTTTGGTGGACAGTCGTAGCACTGTTTACATCCTGCAAGGAGAATGTGAATCTTAGTGAACACAAGCCCAAATTCACACATTGATTTCCAGCTTTAAAAGAAAGTGGACATACATACTCATAATGGAAGCAGCAAAATGATATTCAAGTTGAAACCGTAGCAAAACTTACATCAAACTCAATAAAGCACACTGTGTTTCTTTCTTGACGCAGAACCTTCATTTGTTTATAACCAGGTTGCCTACAAATGCAAGGTTGAGTAAGCACTAAAACATTTGAGTATGATCCAGATAAACTAAGAACATTGCAGATGGAGATCAATCTAGGAAGAAATCATCACAACATATTCACTTGGCATAGCAGGTAGAAAATGTATTTCTACTTGAATGTGTTCATACACAAAAGTCATTGAAAAACAGAAAATGACGCATCCTTCATTGTAAGCAGGAAAAGAAATTATTGGTTTGGAAGGTTAGTATCCATACACACTAAAAAGACCCATCAGTTCTTCCTCAATTATGTTCTCCCCAAGGTTGCCGATAAAAAGAGTATTGCATGGAGGATTATCTTTCACATTCTGCAAATGAGAAGACAAGACAATTAAAAACGATTGGTAAAAAATGTAATGGACCAGGGGGAAAACTAAAATATGTATAAACCTCGCAAAGCCAGCAAAGGATTTCATGTGATAATAACAATGAAGACCTCATCTCATAGATGACTCTAAGTTTATTGGCACATGCAATCCACGTGAATACAATTTAATGCTTTACATAAACATAGATATTTATTAAAAATATACCTTGAAGATCCTACACACAAAAAGCATAGGTGCTATAACAAACTTGAGAAAATTTTATCATTGTAATGGGCATCATCATGAAACATTGAATCTCTCTTTGTAAACATAAACAATGCTTATTGAGTTCAAAGAAAAATAGATAGCTTGTATTTAATATATGTGATTTGCATCAATGTCTTTGTGAATCCTTTCATTTTTGACACACAAATAACTCAATGAACAAATGTCCGTGTTAAAAAAAATTAGATTAGGTTACATTCATGGATGAATAGACCATATATAGTTATTTTTTTCTAAATAATGTAATCATATTCATAAGTTGTAAACAGTCTTGAGAAATATATTATTTAACCTTTTGATTTCCAATCAAGCTCGTGTCACATTACTGAAGCTGCAAAGCATACCAACACAAGATCTCTGTAAACTTATGCTGGTTCTTTTCATCGTGAAATGAATGTAAACATGAGTCGGGGTTGATGTGCCTACTTTAATCAATGTGTTAAGAAAAGGGGTATACATTTTTTCTGCATATTTTAATTTATAATTTATACATTAATAGATATCTTAAGGACATTTT
Organism: Scilla litardierei; assembly: GCA_030789695.1. Lineage (NCBI taxonomy): Eukaryota > Viridiplantae > Streptophyta > Magnoliopsida > Asparagales > Asparagaceae > Scilla > Scilla litardierei. The sequence goes on along the minus strand of CM061136.1, from coordinate 188,150,158 downwards.
GATGTTCATGGAAGGTATTTATGAAACACTCATACTAATATTTTTAAATTATCAGTTTAGAATTTGAGTTTATAGCAATTGATAAAATAATCATTTCAGCTGTTTTGCTTTTTTTGTTTGTTTAAAGTTATCGTATGTAATATTTAAAGCAGTGGGTTTATAGTAGTATTAACAGATATAGCATATTTGCGGATAAGTATACATATAAAAATTTCAGTGCTTTTGAATAAAAAGGTGAACTTGCATAATTTAGTTTTTGAGGGTAGGATTTGGGCATCTTATCCTCTGAAACTATAAATCCAGGTTGCAACACCAACGTGAAGCAATCATTCATTTTATAACTATTTTTTAATCAATTATGTGAGTTCAACAATGCTCCCAACTCAACCAAGACGGGGTGGTCAGGAAAAACTCTTGGGCTACCCAGTGTGGTTTGAATTTGAATAAGGTCAGGAGATGATTTTTTTTTTTTTTTTTTTTTTTTGGGGGGGGGGTCTTCTAGCATACTGGTGAAGACGTCCCCTTTTTCTAGACTGGTAGAGAAGACATGTGACAACTTGCGAGCCCATAAAGGGGTTTCCATTATACTAGCTTAGTTATTATGACCTTTAATACCAAAGATTATACTAGCTTAGTTATTATGACCTTTAATACCAAAGGAAAAAAATAGGGGCTCAAACCCCAGAAGGGTGCTTCAGAATTCTAAATTCTCAATACATAAGGTGTTCCAGCCTCCAGATATACCTATTGCAAAGATAGTGTGACCAATCACATAAATATTGCAAAGATAGTGTGACCAATCACAAATACTAGGATGCACATCAAGCTTGGAAGCTACTTTGTTGTACCAGAGATGACACTGACATGATATAACATTAATCTATATCATTTAAAGTGCCTAAATCCAGAATAAAGTATTCTGGTTTCTTTAATCCATGCATCAAGTGGGCACAAGATAAATAGCCTGAATAGTGAGTTGCTTCGTTTAGAAGTCTAGAATATTTGAGACCTACTTAAAAATGAGTGTGCAATGGTTTTTTAAATATTCAGATCATGTTGAAATGGTTGAATCAAGAAATTTATGCCCAAAACCACATATATAAGCAACACACTACTTGGGCCATCAAATTTTGTTCTAATTGATGTGTCAAAAAGAAAAAATTTAAAATACTTGATTTTAGCTATTATGATACTCAAATGACGTAATGTAAGAAAATTTTGCCAGTGGATCTTCAGGAAAATAGAGTTTGACTAGCCCAATGCATTGCAAGACAATTTGGCTCTAAATTAAGTATTTTGAAGTTCCATGTGAAGTTTGAATGTGAAGGATTTCGCTCCAAATTCTTCTAGAAGTAGCCATATATATATGCTATTGCGTACAGGTATGCATACACAAACACTCGTGGTGTATTGGATACATAAAGAGGACAAGGTATATCATATATAACTATAACAATAGAATACCAACATATTAATAGCTTTTTTCTGTTAAAAAGTCACCACCAAGAACATAAGCAGATGCAACTCATCATTAGACAGTATGGAAAAAGAAAACCAAAACCAAATAAAAAAGAAAAGGTGATAAAATCCAAAAAAATAGAAAAGAAATTTGTAATTTGACTAGAACAATGCGTTGCAAGAAAAGAAATTGTGAAGCTCTCAATCAGACCCCAGCATGATTGAAGCACCTTAAGCACCTAAAGATCCATGCATATTCAAGACATGTCAAGCCCCTTCTTTATTACAATTAGAAGACCCTTTGACATGTCTGACAAACATAAGGTACAAGATGTGACATGATAAATCAAGAGCCAAACGTCATTACTATATTGAGCTCCAATAAATGATGTATTAAAATATACAGGTATTGTTGAAGATGGGAAAATAGGAGCTCCTGGAACAAGAGAGTTGACTCTAGCAGAGGTAAGTGAATTCCCAAAGCAGAGGGTAACCACTTGAAATAAGGCACTTCTTAGGACCTAGGTTGAAGCACTAGTAAAGCCTTCAAGAGCACAATGCCAGAATTTTATTATTGCCATACAACTATGTAGCCCATTGCAGGGAGGCTGTTGGTTTCAACTATGTTGCTACCACGACATTCTTTCGCTGCCAGTTGTAACGGGCCCAATCTTAGGGCCCGTTTATTTATCTCCTACCTTTTTTGCCCGACGAGCCCGCTCGGGCTTCGATTCGTCCCGTGCTCTCCCCCCCCCCCCCCCCCCCCCCCCCCCCCCCCCCCCCCCCCCTCACCCCTTCTGTTCGACTCGATGAAGCCCACAAGGGCTCCGATCTCTCTCTCTCTCTCTCTCTCTCTCTCTCTCTCTCTCTCTCTCTCTCTCTCTCTCTCTCTCTCTCTCTCTCGCGTCACCATGGGGCCCCGGTAGGGGGCTTTCGATGCCCCCTCCGTCCGCTGTCCTCGTGGACAATAACGACCTCTGCGTTCTCTGCGGCACTGCGAAACCCATCCCTCTCTCGCTGCGTCCGTGGCCTTCGGGGTTCGGTGGCTATTTAACTCTCTTCTCCCCTTCTTCTCTTGTTTACATGCTCTATAAGTATATCTCTAAATTTTCGAAATTGACGGCTTGATTTCTGCAGCTTTTCGGGGTTTGATTTCACGCTGATTCCTCGGGTGAGCTACGGTGGCTTCGATTCTTAATTTTTATTGGCTCTTCGACTTCGTTTTCGGTAGACTTTATCTCCCCTTACGGTCAGTTTTTCTGTCGATTATCGCATGCTTTAACTGAATTGATCTTGTGGGAGTTTCGTGAGAAAAATTGGATTTTTATCAAACGGGAGAGAATGATTTGGGAGAGTAGCGTAGGGTTTGAGTCCTATGGTAATTTAGTGGGGTTGGTTCCCTCGCCTCCTTGTCGTGTGGTCCCGGGGTACTCGCATGGTGCTAGGTTACTTGCGGTTTGTTCCTTGCTCGCTGATTTGGGGTGTTGTGGCTCCCCTTGCTTGCGGTTTGTCCCTTCTTGGTTTGAACTGGAGGTTCGGTGGCTCCCCTTTACTTGCGACTTAGGCTCCTTGCTGACTGAGGGTTGCGGCTGAGTTTTTCTGTTGTTTGTTTGGGTTTGGCCGAACCCTTTGATCGTTGTTTTGAGGTTTCGTTGTGGTTTACTTGGGATATGAGCCACGTTCCCTGCTACCTTAGTCGTTAGCCACTAGTCCCTTACTAGAAACCCAGTGGATTTTGTCGTAGGCACGGGTTCCCCCCATCACATGATGAAAAGACCCGAATCTGATCCTCAGGCCTGGAGTCCTAGAGCCATTATGAGTTTAACTTTGGATTTTTATTTATCGAGTAATTATCATATTTCTCTTGTTTCCTGGTTCGTTGCATGGAACAATTGAGTGATTTATTATCAGTTCAGTTTGGAATATCATGCCATGAGAAACATCCCTGCCTTATTTATCATATGCCAGATTTATTATCATGTCATTTAATTATCTCATGCAGCATGCCAGTATTAGAAAGTTTAATATTGTGATTAAATTGCGTAGTCTCTGGGTTGTTATTTGTGATTGCACGTATATTGCTTGACTGATGGATATGAGGTTGACTCTTAACATGACAGATTACTATTACATGTATGTTAGTGGACCCACTTGACTACATAATTTAAATAATATTAAACTGAGACACATCGTGATACTAAAAACTAATAAATGGTTAATTCTGCTTGACTCGCCGGGTTTTGGGGAAACTTATCATCGAGTGGGTGCGGGAGCGACCGAGGCCTGTTTTTGGCCCATGTCTGTGAGGACGTCCATTTCGATGGATCCTGAGTCCTTGACTACATGGACGTCCATTCTAATGGGTCCTGAGTCTGTCACGGTGTTACGGTTCTTACGGTGGTACTTTCTTCTTCTGGACTAGGCCCGGGGTCGCACCGTCGAGGTCCAGAAGGGCATCCGTTGCAGACCGTACTCCCCTTCATAAGTTACGACCTAGGTTTCGTTTACATTAGCAGTTACCCCACTTACAGTAGTTGAGGACATTAAATAATTATAACATGCTTCATTTTAGTACCACACCATTATAACTGTTGCCCATGTTTCCTTTTGCACCATTATTATTCTGTTGTCGTTTGGCTAATTATTGTCTACTCCCCTGAGCTATGGTACAACTTCTGTTGTCCCCACTAAGTGACATACAACATTATCTGGAGGCTTTGGAGTCGAAGTTTTCGATTCGGGATGTCAAGCATTGAGCACTGTCTGTGCGTGAGTGTTCTCATGGCTCTCCTTTTTGTTCTTTTGGTTTGGCCTTAGAGCGGTCTGTGAGTTGTACTTTTGTCAACTGTATTTAATTTCAGTTAGTTTAAATGAGTATCTTTATTTCTTTCCGTCTGTTCTCCTTGTTTTCACTGGCACATGCGGGACCTACACGCACTTGCACAATTGTGACGACACCCAGGGAGCGGGGTGTTACAAAGTGGTGGCACATACAGGCTCGCACAGTCGCCTCCTGAAAAGTGTAGAACATGTAGAAAAGTACGTGCTCAAGATACTCAATGGCTCGACCTTGCCGTATGATACATGTATATGGCAGTGTACATACACAAGAGACGTAGACCATCCAGGAGAGCGATTATGGCTGCGAACGCTTCAGGATCTGGATCTGGGTCATGCGACACTGGGTCGAATACGGTGCACCAGATTTCAGTCCTAGCCTTGCAGGAGATTGTCCAGGCGATTCAGAAGGACCCAGGAAGGAAGGAGGAGTGCAGCAATTCCGATCGCTACGACCGCCGATTTTTACAGGGTGGGAGGACGCTCTAGCTGCGGAGGATTGGATACGCTCAATTTTATATATGCTGAAGGCGGCAGAGGCATCCCCAGCTTTGTGGGTTGACATGACGAAGCTCCAGCTGACTAGAGAGGCTAGGAACTGATGGGATGCTGCAAAAGACCGACTAGTGCAGCCGATCTCCTGGGATACATTCAAGAAGGAATTTAATGCCCAGTATTTCTCACCAAAGGCATAAATGGAGCTGGAGGCACAATTCATGAGACTGAAGCAGGGCTTCACGACGGTGGAGGAGTATTATGCCGAGTTTTCTAAACTCAACATGTGCGTATTTCGATGCATATCAGTTAACTATGCTTTACGTATGTGTTTGCTAACGATTGACGTTTTAGGTTCGCCAAGGACACGGTGTCCACCCCTTAGGCGTAGGTCAAGAGATTTTAGCAAGGCCTCGACATCGATATTCGCGACAAGCTGGTGGGGTTCAAGCTGACGACCCATGTTGACATACTCTCCACAGCTCGAGAGTATAAGTACGTGCAGCGGGAGCGGGAACGAGGGCGACAGGCAGGGATACTTCAGAGACGACCACCACCACCTACAGCAGCTTATGCAGGATCCAGTCGATGGCCACCTGTCCCTACCAGATAGTCACATCGATCTATCCAGCAGTCTCAGTTCAAGGGACCAGCATCACAACAGTAGTACCAGCAGTAGTCGTCGCGACGCTCTGTCCCGAGCTGTCATTATTGTGGCAAGTCCAGACACATCAAGTTAGAGTGCATGTTGTTCCTAAACATGTGTCTCATCTGCGGGGCCCTGGACCATACTGTCAGAGACTGTCCACGAAGAGGACAGAGACCTCCAGCCCCAGATTCGACGCGTGCACCTACTTCAACTGGGGGCACTCAACATGGACCTCTACTTCCATCTCAGTGGATGGTGTTTCAGCAGGTCGGACTACAGGCTTCACCTCGCAGGCGTCAGACGTTCACCGTGACCGCAGCAGATGCCGATGCTACCGGCCAGGTCATCACGGGTATATCACTATTATTTCAGTAATTGTTTTATTTCATGTATTAGTCACGGTATGCTTAGACCTAGTATCTATCACCTTAGGTACCGTGCTAGTAGCTAGCAAGCCTGTCCTTGCATTGTTCGACTCAGGGGCTTCACAGTGCTTCATGTCAAGACGATTCGTCGACCATCATTAAGTTCCCGAGTCACCCCCTCACCTCGTGTTGTGATGTCAACACAGGTGGAGTGTTGAAGACGTCTCGTGGGTGTTCCTCTTATCCCGTAGTGATATGCAGACGAGAGCTCTATGCGGATTTCTTGAATATCGAGATGCCGAGTTTTGAAGCAGTCTTTGGAATGGACTGGCTATGATCATTTTACACCACCATCGATTGCCATCGTGGGATGGTGATGTTTGAAATGCCTGATCATTCGAAGTTCAAATTCGTTAGAGGAACCAGGTCAACAGGACCGATTAAATTCAGAGCCAGACCGTCAGAGGAAGTAGCAACTGATATGGATGCTGAGCCAGACAAGCCAGAGGTTGTTCGAGAATTCTTATATGTATTTCCGAAAGAACTTGGAAGTTTGCCCCTGGATCGTGGCATTGAATTTCCAATCGACCTGTTGCCAGGAGTTCAGCCCATATCAAAGAAACCTTATCGCATGACGCCGTCAGAGTTAGAAGAAGTGTGAGCCATGTTGGAGGATCTTCTATAGAAGGGGTGGTTACAAGCTAGTGTATCATCTTTGGGTGCACCAGTGTTGCTAGTGAAGAAAAAGGATGGGACCATACGCATGTGCATCGACTACATGAAGCTCAATAAGGTTATGTTGAAGAACAAGTACCCGCCTCCCTGTATTGATGATTTGTGACAAGCTTGGTGGGTCAGGTGTTTATTCCAAGTTGGATCTCAGAACTGTTTACCACCAAGTGTTAGGGAGGAGGATGTGCCCAAGACTGCATTTCAGACCAGGTATGGACACTACAAATTCTTGGTGATGTCATTTGGCTTCACGAATGCACATGCAATGTTCATGAGTCTGATAAACATGGTGTTGTACAAGTACCTGGATAAGTTCGTAGTGATGTATATTGATGATATCCTGATGTACTCGAAGGATATGTAGGAGCATGCAGAGTATTTGAGGAAGATTCTTGGGACCTTGAGGCGTCACCATCTGTACGCCAAGCTCAATAAGTGTGAGTTCAAGTTGAGCAAGGTGACCTTTCAAGGCCACGTGGTGTCTGGAGAAGGGATCTCCATGGATCCGAAGAAGGTGTCAGCGGTTCAGAAGCGGCCAACCATACGTCAGTGATAGAGATTTGGAGCTTCTTGTGATTAGCTGGATATTATCGGAGGTTCATTCAGGACTTATCGAAGATTGCAGAGCCGATGACGCGGTTAATGAGGATGGATGTGATGTTTGTGTGGACCAAGGCGTGCAACGATGTATTCAACGAGCTGAAGAGGATGTTGACTTCTGCACCGATATTGATTATTTCAGATCAGATGGGAGGATTTGAAGTATTTTGTGATGCATCTGGCAAAGGTCACCAGCATAGCCGAGTCATGGCATATGCGTCCAGACAGCTGAAGGTCCAAAAGAGGAACTACCACACTCATGATTTTGAGTTGGCGACGGTCATTTTTGCCTTGAAGATCTAGATGCACTTCTTGTTTGGAGAGCAGGTAAAGGTGTTCACCGACCACAAGAGTCTGAAGTACATATTCACGTAGAAGGAGCTGAACATGCGACATCGTCGGTGGGTCGAGCTCATGGCAGACTACCACATTGACCTGATGCGCTGAGTCGTCTTCCAGCAGTAATGATTCTTACGACTCTAGAAGCTTCAGTAGGAGATTAGGGAGATGTGGATAGAAGTGGTGACACCAGGAATGACTGCTTCTTTGATGAACCTACAGATACAGTCAACCTTGGTGAACATGATCAAAGCCGCTCAGGCAAGGGATGCGAAGTTGCAGAGTATCAGGGAGTTAGTGCTGGCTGGTCAAAGACCAGAATTTCAGATCCATGAGGACAAGTCCATGAGGTACATCCGCAGGGTATGTGTGTCGTCTGGAAATATCAGGGAGGAACTGTTGACGGATGCTCACAGTTCTCCATATTCCATTCACCCTGGCGAGACGAAGATGTACAAGGACTTGAAGCAGCATTATTGGCGGCACGGGATGAAGAGGAGTGTTGCACGAAGTGTTGCCAAGTGTATTGTGTGCCAATAGGTGAAAGCTGAGCATCACCATACATCTGTGTTATTGCAGGCTTGCAGCCTTTGCCTATTCCAGAGTGGAAGTGACAGCACATCACGATGTACTTCGTGACTGGATTACCTCGGAGTAAGCATAATGATGTCGTTTAGGTAATCGTTGACCGATTGGTCGGCTCATTTTATACCTTTCAGGGTAAGACATTCAACGGAAACACTTGCCAAGAAGTACATGGAGGAAGTGGTGAGACTGCATGGGGTTCCTGTCAGTATTGTGATGCGGTTCGCTAGGGATTTGATGATAAAAAGGGGATTTTTATTGGAATTTCAGATCTAGAATTAAAAAGAAACCCTAATACAATTCAACTACTCGCTAACTAAGACTAGGAAATAATTCTTAACCTAAGAGAAAAACAAAACCTAATACAATTAATCTAAGGGGATAAATAAAATAACTCTCACAATTTTCGCATCCCCTCTAGGGCCGGCTCAACCCCCTTTAAATAGAAAAAACACTCCTAATTGTTATTTTACCCAATTGCCCCTTCCCTCCAATTACTAGCCGCATCACTACTCCGCCCCTGAAAATACACCCTGTCCTCAAGGTGGTGCACGATGTCCGTAGGCCTCCCCCGGGTCAAATGGATGAGAGTGGTCCCCACCGCTTTTAACGAAGTCCGGAAAAATATCGCCGGGCCAAGGCGGGATCCAAAAAGCGTCGTCGGGCCCCCACAAATACTTCGGATGGTCGTCGTCATCGTTGCACTGCTGGAATCCTTCCCCGGGCCCCATAGATGGCTGAAATCCTAAAAATGACGCAGATCGGGACCCGTGCTGGGCCCAAGGGGGCCCCGAAGTGCTCGACAGGGGTTGTCGATCCCCCTCCTGCATCGCCGCCTCCAATAGCGCATCCGGGGGAGTCGGAATCCCCCAAACTCCTTGTCGCAGCCCCCCAAGGGCTCGGCGGCACCCGCCGGCCCAAAATCTGGGCCGGCGGGGCACCGCCGGGGCCACAGGGGCCTGTCGCCGCCCCTAAGGATACGGCGGGGCTCCGCCGTGCCCCCAGGGGGGTGGCGCAGCCCCGGGAGGGGCGGGCGGCCCTTGCCGCCCCTCCTGCGGGTTCGTTGGCCCTCCTGGGATCTGTCGGGGGGCTGCCGCCCCCTCCGACGTTCCGTGCTCCCTCCGGTGGCTCAAAGATGGCCTGAGATGCCTCCCACCCTTAGTTGTGGTGGTCGAAGGCGCCGTCTTCTTCAGTTTCTAGATCTGAAAATTTCAGATCTGGATCTGAGAATTTCAGATCTGGATCGCTGACAACCTCAGGCTTCAGATCTGCACCATTTTCCTCCGTCTATATCGGATCTGTATCTGAAATTTCCAGACATGGATCTGAAATTTCCAGATCTGTATCTGATAATTCCAGATCTGGATCTGATAATTCCAGATCTGGATCTGGGGAAGATTTCAGATCTGGATCTGGAGATTTCGGATCTGGATCTGATAATTTCAGATCTGGATCGCCGACAGCCGCAGGCTTCAGATCTATCTTTATCTTTGCAGCGGAAAGATAGCGACGGTCGATCTCCGCTACCTTCTCCTTGTAGCGACGGTCGATCTCCACCAAACCCTCCAGTATTTGACGGCGCGCCCTTTCCCTTCTCTCTACACATGCGTCGATCAGATCCATAAATTGGGTGCTCGCCCTGGATCTAATGCTCTGATACCAATTTGATGCGTTTCGCTAGGGATTTGATGATAAAAAGGGGATTTTTATTGGAATTTCAGATCTAGAATTAAAAAGAAACCCTAATACAATTCAACTACTCGCTAACTAAGACTAGGAAACAATTCTTAACCTAGGAGGAAAACCAAATCCTAATACAATTAATCTAAGGGGATAAATAAAATAACTCTCACAATTTTCGCATCCCCTCTAGGGCCGGCTCAACCCCCTTTAAATAGAAAAAACACTCCTAATTGTTATTTTACCCAATTGACCCTTCCCTCCAATTACTAGCCGCATCATATTTTTTCAGACAAGGATACTCGGTTCACGTCTTACTTCTGTAAGAGTTTGCAAGAACGCGTGGGCACACAATTGAGTTTTAGCACGACGTATCATCCACAAACAGACAAGCAGTCGGAGCTACGATTCAGATTTTGGAGGACATGTTGCGTGCTTGTATGTTAGACTTCAAGGGGTCGTGGGAAGATCATCTACACCTCGTTGAGTTTGCATACAACCATTATCAATCTAGTAGTAGGATGTCACCATTTGTAATAATGTACGGGAGGAAGTGCCGATCACCATTGAGCTGAGATGATATTGGTGACCAAGAGCTGATTGAACCTGAGATGATTGTGGAGGCAGTTAGCGTGGTGCGGACTATCAGAGAGAAGCTACAACTGGCGCAGGACAGATACAAGCATTGGACGGATTCGAAACGACGACATCTGAAGTTTCAGCTAGGCGATCATGTTTTCTTGAAGATCTCACATAACAGAGAAATGACTCGGTTTGGTCGGAGAGGAAAACTCAGCCCACTGTACAATGGACCTTTTGATATACTAGACCGAGTGGGAGAAGTGGCGTACAGACTTGCATTACCTCCATCTCTTGAAGAGGTGCATAATGTATTCCACATATACCAGCTGCAGAGGTATGTATCTGACCCAATGCATGTAGTTGATCATTCAGAGATTATGTGCGGCCAGACCTGCTATATGAGCAACAACCTGAGAGAATCATCGATTGGCAGCAGAAGGCTCTCAGGAACAAGACTGTCCACATGGTGAAGGTGATGTGGCACATAGACTCCTCTGGAGAGTCTAGTAGAGAGAAAATGAGATGAGAAAGCATTATCCATCTTTTGATGTACCGTAGTTTGTTGTAACTCCGAAGACTGAATTTTTTATAAGGTGTGTAGAATGTAACGGGCCAATTCTTAGGGCCAGTTTATTTATCTCCCCATTTTAATTTTTCGCCCGACGAGCCCACTCGGGCTTCGATTCGTCTCGTGCTCTCTCTCCCTCTCTATCGCCCATGGCCCTTTTGTTCGACTCGACGAAGCCCGCTAAGGCTCCGATCTCTCACTCTCTCTCAGTCACCATGGGGCCCTCGGTAGGTGGCTTTTGACGCCCCTTCCGCCCTCTGTCCTCGTCGACAGCGACGGCCTCTCCGTCCTCTCTATGTGGCACTGCGAAATCCATCCCCCTCTTGCAGCGTCCGTGGTCTTCGGGGTTCGGTGGCTATTTAACTCTCTTCTCTACTCCTTCTCTTGGTTACATGCTCTGTAAGCATATCTCTAAATTTTCGAAGTTGACGGTGGCTCTTCGTGTTTTGATTCCACGCTGATTCCTAGGTTGATCTGCGGTGGATTCGAATCTTAATTTTAATTGGTTCTTCGGCTTCATTTTTGGTAGACTTTATCTCCCCTTACGTTCAGTTTTTCTGTCGATTTATCTGTCGATTTATCGCATGCTTTAACTGAGTTGATCTTGTAGGGGGTTCGTGAGAAAAATTGGATTTTTATCAAACTGGAGAGGATGATTTGAGAGAGTAGCTAGGGTTTGAGTCCCTATGGTAATTTAATGGGATTAGTTTCCTCGCCTACTTGTCGTGTTATCCCGGGGTACTAGCATGAGGCTAGTTTAGCTTGCGGTTTGTCCCTTGCTCGCTGATTTAGGGGTGCTACGGTTCCTCGTGCGTGCGGTCTATCCCTTCTTGGCTTGAACTAGGGTTACGTGGCTCTTATTTGCTTGCGGCTTGGGCTCCTTGCTGACTGAGGGTTGCGGCTAAGTTTTTCTGTTGCTTGTTTGGGTTTGGCTGAACCCATTGATCGATGTTTTGAGGTTTCGTTGTGGTTTACTTGGGACATCAGCCCCGTTTCCCGCTACCTTGGTCGTTAGCCCATAGTCCCTTGCTAGAACCCCGTTGATTTTGCCATATGCACGGGTTCCGTCGATAACGTGATGAAAAGACACCGAATCTGATCCACATGGCCTAGAGCCCTAGAGCCATTATGAGTTTAACTTTGGGTTTTTCTTTATCGAGTAATTATCATATTTCTCTTGTTTCTTGGTTCGTTGCATGGAACAATTGGGTGTTTTATTATCGGTTCAGTTTAGAATATCATGCTATGAGAAACATCCATGCCTTACTTATCACATGCCAGCTTTATTATCATGTCATTTAATTATCTCCTGTAGCATGCCAGTATTAGAAAATTTAATATTGTGATTAAATTGTGTAGTCTCTGGGTTGTTACCTGTGATGGCACTTATACTGCTTAACAGATGGATATGAGGTTGGCTCTTGACATGGCAGGTTACTATTACATGTATATTAGTGGACCCACTTGACTACGTAATTTAAATAATATTAAACTGAGACATCACGACACTAAAAACTAATAAATGGTTAATTCTGCTTGACTCACCGGGTTTTGGGGAAACTTGGGTTTTGGGAGAACTTATGATCGAGTGGGTGGAAGCGACTGAGGCCTGTTCTTTGGCCTCTGTCTGGGAGGACGTCCATGTTGATGGGTCCTAAGTCCTTGACTACATGGACGTCAATTCTAATAGGTCATGTGTCTCTGTCACAATGTTACGGTTCTTACGGTACGATACTTTCTTCTTTTGCACTCGGTCCGGGGTCGCATCCTCGCGGTCCAGTAGGGCCTCCGTTGCAGACCGTGCTCCACTTCATAAGTTACGACCTAGGTTTGGTTTACATTAGCATTTACCCCCTTACAGTAGTTAAGAACATTAAATAATTATGACATGCTTCATTTCAGTACCACACCATTATAACTGTTGCCCATGTTTCCTTTTGCACCATTATTATTCTGATGTCGTTTGGCTAGATATTGTCTACTCGCCTGAGCTATGGTACAATTTCTGTTGTCCCACTAGGTGACGTACATCATTATCTAGAGGATTTGAAGTCGGAGTTTCCAATTCGGAATGCCAGGCCTTGAGCATTGCGTGAGTGTTCTTGTGGCTCCCCTTTTGTTCTTTTGGTTTAGGCTTGAAGCGGCCTGTGAGTTGTACGTTTCCCCCTTGTATTTAATTTTAGTTATGATGATGTGGAGTTTAAATGACTATCTTTATTTGTTCCTGTCTGTTCTCATTGTTTTCACTGGCACATGTGTGACCTGCACACATTTGCACAATTGTGACGGCACCCGGGGAGCGGGGCGTTACACCAGTGCTCCTAGCGAACTTTTAGAGAAAAAGGAGATGGGAATAGAAATGGATCAATTAATACAAATGAAAAAAATGTTAACTCCTACTTTTCTTCCTCAAGATATCCTTTCTATCACTCTGTGAGAGCGACAGCAGCTATTGAAATAAAAGAATGAGAAAGAGAAGATGGAAAATTGCTCTACATTTCTCCTTTTTTGGGAGATGGTCAAATGACAGTCTGGAATTTCACCAAGTTTTGCCAGAATTAAAATTTAATGGAAACTAAGAACACAGATAATCCTATAATTGCATGCTGCATGTTGTTTGAACAAGCAAGAAATTATAACTGATTAGACATGAAACAAGAATTAAACCAACAGCATAACTTGGTGACATCAGATCATAATATCAAATCTATTAAAATAACAATTAAAAATCATTGAGGCTCTCCAGTTACAACGATACTGAAAACTGTCAAACTGTGAGCACCCAAATTTGGCAAGTAATGAAAGCGGATTCGAGGAAAGATTCAAACGTTTATTTAAGAATGAAATATTCAAAATTTCCATAGTAAAAAAGACTGAAAACAATGAATATCACATTGTACATCTTAACAGACAGACAGAGAGATCAGGCCCGGTTCCATGGTAAGCCCACTAAGGCAGCTGCCTTAGGCCTCCAATTTTGAGAGGCCTCCTATTTATTTTTATTCTTAAGCCCAAAATTATTTCAGCCCATTCTTAAGCCCAACGTTTATTTTTGCTTGCCTCAGGTCAAGTCCAATATCCAACGCAACGGGCAGATCACAAAACTGAGAAAATTAAGGGGAATCTCAAACGGCACACACAGCCCAAAGTCAAACACTCAAGTCTCAAGCCCTAGGCTAAAAGAAAACACTCAGCCTCGCACAGAAAACAGAACCGCTGTTAATTCTCGCCTCTTTCTCTTGCTCTCGGCCGCCGGCGTCTTGCTCTCTATTGGCCGCGTCTCGCTCTCTCTCAGTCTCGCTCTCTCTCAGTCTCTCTCTCTCCCCCCGTCTCTCCTACTACGAGACAGTCCGGGCCTCCGGCTCACATCGCCCATTCTCCATCGACGCGACGACGCCGTCGCCGATTCGGCCCCCGCCCCTCCGCCTCTGGCTCCGGCCCTCTCCGTCTCCTATCCTCTCCGAGTCTCCGTCCCTCTCCGTCTCCGATTCGGCGGTAAAATTTTATCTTATTTTCTATTTTAAATATGGAATTGATGGATTTAAGATTTTCAATCTAGGGTTATTGATTTGGGGTTTATGCATTTTTACCTTAATGTTGTGCAGTGCAGTTAGACTTAGAGTTAGATTGGTTGTTGGATGATGGATTTCAGTTTGATTGGGTTTTGCAAAATGACAACTTCAGACTCATTGTCTTTAAATTCCCTACTAAAAGAATAGGTTATTTGAATGCTCCTAAAAATTTTGTATTTATACTTAGGCCTCATATTTTTCGCTTTAGGCCTCATTTATGCTTGAACCGGCCCTGAGAGAGATAACGGTGATATTAAGAAGTGTGAGCTCTTGTGTTCAGGATTTATAAGACAAATATCCCAATACAGAAAATGTCAAAAAAATAAAAATAAAAAAAACAATGTATCAAAACTATCATGTTTCTAGAAGACAAGGATACGCCTACACCAAAAAAATGAATGTAAGCATGCAATCTAACTAAGGAAATCATTACAAAAGAAACCAGGTAGCAAAGTTATTTCATGAGGAGTGGGAACTGCCTAACTACCTGAAAAAGGGCATAACCAGTAGATGCTGGCAAAGAAGGTGGAGCAGGTAAAGCGACTTGAGGAACTGGGTAGGCTCCATATGGGTCATATGGTGCAGGTGGAGCCATGTACCTAAAGAAAAATCCACATCAATAATCTGTCTAGAATATAATGTTAGGGGTTTTATATTCCAATAGAATTTTATTTTCTCATCCCTCCTCAAATAGATTTATATCGCAATTTCTGAACCACAAGCACTACACTAACAGCCATTTGGTAGTTATGAAAAAGCAGCGAGCCAGAAAGAAACATTCTTACTCAGGGGCTCCCCAGACAGGTGCTGGATGCGGTGGTGCTGGATAAGGAGGACAAAGGTAGCCTGTGTGAGTATAGTCACCACCAATTCGCATGCGCTTGCTTGGGTCAAATGAGATGGAATCATTAACCACACCTACAGATTAAGCAATAAGAATTTTAGCAACTGATGCCATCGATTTATACACTAACATCACCTTTAAGTGTTGATAGCCTTGTGAAGACTCTCAATGTCCAATAACAATTAACACCGGAAACCAAAACAAAATATGAATACCAATATCAATCTAAACATGTAAACGGTTAGGATTTGACTCAAAATAGATTTTGAGTCTTAATCAAATTAGTTTTTCTTTTGTAAGCTTTTCTTATGGGAGACTATGTTGACTAGCATTATAACCAGTCATTTTGATTTGGTTTAAGAGTGTACGGTTAGTATAAATAAAGTATCATGACTCAGTATTAGCTATGAGTTTTTAGGATTTGTGAGAATTTATTGCGAGATTTCGAGAGTTTTTTTAGACATTTGATTTGGTGAGGGGTTAAAAAAATTAATAGAATTAATTTTCTTCACTTTTTGATTGTCATAACAGCCCAATATCAAACCTAAGGGTGCTTCAAGAGTCACCACCAGTTCGCATGCGCTTGCTTGGGTCAAATGAGCTGGAATCATTAACCACACCTACAGATTAAGCAATAAGAATTTTAGCAACTGATACCATCGATTTATACACTAACATCACCTTTAAGTGTTGATAGCCATGTGAAGACTCTCAATGTCCAATAACAATTAACACCGGAAACCAAAACAAAATATCAATATCAATATCAATCTAAACATGTAAACGGTTAGGATTTGACTCAAAATAGATTTTGAGTCTTAATCAAATTAGTTTTTTCTTTTGTAAGCTTTTCTTATGGGAGACTATGTTGACTAGCATTATAACCAGTCATTTTGATTTGGTTTACGAGTGTATGGTTAGTATAAATAAAGTATCATGACTCAATATTAGCTATGAGTTTTGAGGATTTGTGAGAATTTATTGCGAGATTTCGAGAGTTTTTTAGACATTTGATTTGGTGAGGGGTTAAAAAAATTAATAAAATTAATTTTCTTCACTTTTTGATTGTCATAACAACCCAATATCAAAGCTAAGGGTGCTTCAATCGGGCTATTATAGCAATGTAAAAACAACTTCAACGATAAAATTTGTTCAATGAAAGAAACAATTTTGGTTTGTGGTAAGTGAATGTTTGAAATTTTCTCACCCAACAAGGTTTGCACAAATTGCTAAAAGAAAAATCAGTAAAAACTACATTAATGATAGAAGAGGATAGAATAGAGTTCGTTTTGAAGACTATAAATATGTGCTTGGTTGATAATCTCTTGTACAATGCATTGGAATGTGATACAGCAAAGGATCATAAACAGGCTTGAAACTCTTTACATGAAAATAAATCTAAGACAAATTAATTATTTTGTAGGGGTTTTGTAAGTTTTTTTAGAAGTCATATATTAATACAATTATAACTACTCCTTTTGATTTAATTATGAGTATTTGGTTAGTAAAAATGATAAATTGCACTCATACCTCATGTACTATATGGTACCTATAAATAGCACCATCAATCTTTCATGCTAATACTAAGACCACTCTAGATTGGATGAATAATAAAGGAAAAATTGCACTAAGACCCTCAGAATTTTGGGGATAATTTAGAAGGCCTCGGTTGTTAATATCACAGATTAGAGATGTTAAGTTATAGGTACATATAAAACAAGGGATTTGATTGCAATTTACCCTAACAAAGATTAGGTCTCATGATTCAATGTTGGTCATGAGTTTTTTTGATTTGTGCAAGTTTATTGTGAGGGCTGTAATCGTTGTTTAGACTTGTGCAAGTTATTTAGATTCGTGCAAGTTTCTTAGATTTGCACAAGTTTATTGTGAGAGTTATTTACCCTAACATAAATCTGACCTATCCAGTGGACTTACCTAGGAGAGAAAACACCCGTAAACATAAGCATTATACAACAAGAACATCTAAGCTATCAATAACCAAAAGAACTGCTAAGTGTACCATCGTAAGGCTCAACACTGGTAAGAAAACCCCCTTTATTTGGCAACTGACCTCTCTTTATAAAAAGATTCTTCTTTGCCATCTCAGTATGCAAAACTGACTTCTTCTCCGGATCAAAAATCAAATCCTGTAAAACATAACCAAGAAAGAATCTTATCAAAATCACAAGAAATCCAGAACACAAAGCAACATCCAGATGCAACCAAAGAAACACAAAAATAATAATACCTGGATCGCATTTTTAGCGGCTATTGCCTGCTGCGCAGTAGAAAAGAGCGCGAAGCCCATGGGCTGCTCTCCTTTAAAGTTCACCTGCGACCGCTCGTAGCCGGGCAGCCATCTGAACATATTCTGCAGCTCTCTCTCCTTCACATCTTCGGGCAATCCCGATATAAAGATTGTGCGAACCTTCATAAAGAGTCAGACAAATGGTGATATTTTTTCGGATACTTGGAGGACGGAAGAGAGAATGTGAAAAATGATCCATTACCTCGTCGGTGGACGGGCGGTTAGGGTTTTCGACGGGGACCGTAGGGGGCATCGCCGGCGGTGGGGCCCATTGGTGGTGGTGGTGATGAGGGTGGATACTTGGACCGGCCATGAGCCTACAAAACCCAACCCTAGTTTTATATTTTCTTCTCTTTTTTTGCGAGTTGCTTCGCGCATTCACTGTTTTACTCGCGCACATACCCCATATTTACATGTTTGTCACTCAACAATACAATCAAAAATTCTGAAGGGCGGCAATGCCCGAGAAAATTGGCTAAATGTCACTGGTCAAAGATGGGTTTTAATTTTTACCACTAAATTTAAAAACTTTGCTAGAATAACACCTTAACGGAAATAGTGACGAAAATACCCCTGACCAAAAAGTAAAAAAGTAAAATCCCTTCGAAAAACTCATTTTCACTGTCGTTTGCACTCCTCCAATTTGCCGCCCAAAATCGCCCTTCTTCCTCCTCTCCGACCATCCCTCCGGCGATCCCGTCCTGATCCGCATCTCACGCAACTGCAACGCTCCAAAACAACGAACCATCAAAGCCGTCGCCGCGTCGCCAACTCATACGGATTAGCCCTCGCAAAGCGAAGACGACGCAGAAATCACAGCACCGCCGTAATCAAGCGACTTTTTGTTGAACCAGGTAAGTGATTTCGCATATTTAGCTTCGCATTTTGGAATTTTTTTGCGATTTTGTAAACGTTTTTTTTGGGGAATTAATTTCGGGTTTTGTGAAGAATACAATTTGAGAAGAATACGAAGATGTTAAGTTATCACACTACTCAACTTGCATGTTAAGCAAAATAAGTTTGTTTGAAGATGTGCATCAATATGCGGTAAAATACATTGGAAAACGTTAGTAAACGCTGGTTTACGTTACAAATAGAAGCGCATATCAGCGCAAATTGGTGTATATCAGCGTAAATCAGTGCATATCAGTTAATTTATGCTACATACCTAACTAGGAAGCACTTTTATTCGAGGAGCAGCATGTTTTTGTACTTTTTTGGCAAAATACGATGTTATACGATGTAAAACACTGATTTATTAGGAAAATAAGTTGTCTTATTTGTGTTTTATGCTTACTTGGAGTTGTGCATACCAGAAAGTTGCTTAATTGGACATTTGCATCAATATGCGGTAAAATACGCTGGTTTACATTAAAAATTGAAGCGCATATCAGCGCAAATTGGTGTATATCAGCGTAAATCAGTGCTTATCAGTTAATTTGACGGGATAATGATACGTACCTAACTAGGAAGCACTTTTATGTGAGGAGCAGCATGTTTTGGTATTTTTCTTTGTAAAATACAATGTTATACGATGTAAAACACTGATTTAATTGGAAAATATGTTGTCTTATTTGTGTTGTACGCTTACTTGGAGTTGTGCATACCAGAAAGTTGATTAATTGGACATTTGCATCAATATGCGGTAAAATACTCTGGTTTACGTTAAAAATTGAAGCGCATCTCAGCGCATCTCAGCGCAAATTGGTGTATATCAGCGTAAATCAATGTTTATCAGTTAATTTATGCTACATACCTAACTAGGAATCACTTTTATGCGATGAGCAGCATGTTTTTGTATTTTGCTTTGTAAAATACGATGTTATACGCTTACACTGTTATACGCAAACTTAATTATCTAATATCCTGATATGTTTTGCGTTATGTAGATGGGTAAAATCAAAGTTAATAATCGGGCTTCCGTGGAATGCATACGAGAGGCTAGGGCATACTTGGGCGAAGATGCCTACCAGAAAATGTTGAAGGAGTACAATTTCATATGGTACGTGTCTAAGCTTGAGAAATTCCCGATACAAAATCCTACTTTGCATTGGTTATTATCTAGAGGGGATGTTGAAAGCAGTACCAGCCCAAATAAACGCGCATTAAAGTTTAACATAGCCGGGCATTGGCGTACATTTGGGCATGTGGAATTTGCGCTTGTTACTGGCTTGCCATTCGGGGAGTTCCCGAATTGTGACGAGGAAGCAGAGACACCGTTCCGGGCATTCCTTGACACCGCTACCCTTCGATTTTCAGATGTGATCGCCAAGCTCGGTACCGATGCCCTTCAAAATCCTGGCAGCGTAGAAATTCGCAAGCTTGTTGTGCTTTACATCATCCACAACATGGTCTTCGTGAAAGACGCTGGGAATATTGTGCATCCAATGGCCATATGTTTGGCAGATGATCCGGAGCTGTTCAATTCATACCCATGGGGAAGAATGGTGTATGAAGAATTGGTGAAGGAGTGGGCACACATGTTGATCAGGGTTAAGAAACCTGGTGTGGCACATCTGAAGGTTGGGACGTTTCCATTTGCTATTCAAGCTTGGGTTCTAGAGTGTCTTTTGCCAGATTTCGCTGCTGCCTTGGCTAGGAGGGTGCCTGGGAACCCTCTTCCAAGGATCTTTCGATGGGATACGTCAAACGCGTTGCCAGGTGGCTATTCCCTAGCTAGGCAGACTATATTTGACGTTGAAGATGTAAGAATGGACCTATCTTTCAATATCCTTTTGTTTATTCATTATGTAAAATGATATGACACTGTATGCACTCAAATACACTAGTATACGCCCAAATACGCCAATATACACCAGTGTGCGGTGCAGTATACTAGTGTATATTAGCGTATACTGATGTATATTGGTGTATGTTAACGTAACACAGCTTTTTCCATACCACATAGTTATTTTTTCATTGTTCATGCAGTTATCTTGCAATATCCTTTTGTTTTTTCATTATATAAAATGATATGACATTGTATGCACTCAAATACACTAGTATACGCCCAAATACGCCAATATACACCTGTGTGCGGCGCCGTATACTAGTGTATATTAGCGTATACTGATGTATATTGGTGTATGTGAACGTAACACAGCTTTTTCCATACCACATAGTTATTTTTTCATTGTTCTTGCAGTTATCTTGCAATATCCTTTTGTTTTTTCATTATATAAAATGATATGACACTGTATGCACTCAAATACACTAGTATACGTCCAAATACGCCAATATACACCTGTGTGCGCCGCCGTATACTAGTGTATATTAGCGTATACTGCTGTATATTGGTGTATGTTAACGTAACACAGCATTTTCCATACCACATAGTTATTTTTTTATTGTTCTTGCAGTTGTCTTGCAATATCCTTTTGTTTTTTCATTATATAAAATGATATGACACTGTATGCACTCAAATACACTAGTATACGCCCAAATACACCAATATACACCTGTGTGCGCCGCCGTATACTAGTGTATATTAGCGTATACTGATGTATATTGGTGTATGTTAACGTAACACAGCTTTTTCCATACCACATAGTTATTTTTTCATTGTTCTTGCAGTTATCTTTCAATATCCTTTTGTTTTTTTCATTATATAAAATGATATGACACTATATGCACTCAAATACACTAGTATACGCCCAAATACGCCAATATACACTTGTGTACGCCGCCGTATACTAGTGTATATTAGCGTATACTGATGTATATTGGTGTATGTTAACGTAACACAGCTTTTTCCATACCACATAGTTATTTTTTCATTGTTCTTGCAGTTATCTTTCAATATCCTTTTGTTTTTTCATTATATAAAATGATATGACACTGTATGCACTCAAATACACTAGTATACGCCCAAATACGCCAATATACACCAGTGTATGTCAACGTATACTAGTGTATATTAGCGTATACTGATGTATATTGGTGTATGTTCGCTTTTTCCACACCATAGACTTATTTTTTTATTGTTCTTGCAGTTACCTTTCATGCGATTAACACCAGAAGCCGCAGAATTGGAAATTGATTACTATAATGGAGTCCGAACTTTCCTTGATTACAGACCGGCTTTTCTAGGATATTCAATGCCTCCTGGTGGAGATGATGAAGAGAAGGTTCCCGGGCTTCTAAACTTGACGTTGGCTCTGAAGAATCTAGAAAAGAAGATGGCCGAGAGCAACAAGAAGATGGAAGATCGGATAACCGTGTTGGAGGGGATGGTGGCCTCTTTGGAGAATGATAGGTTGGATGTCAAGAGGGTTGAGATAAATGTTGCGAAGCGAGTGAAGGACATTTTTTCCTATCAGATAGCCATGGCTATTTTCAAAATGGAGAGGCAACTGAGGGCTGAACTTAACCTCCCACCTCCAACAAATGAACCCCATACAGCGATCGAAATCAATGAGGATGAAAAGTGTTTTGATGGTGCGGCGGAATTGCCGAGGCTGGTTTTGACATGCCTGCCGTGTCTGGGGCTATCTCTGCTGAAGTTAATGCTGCGGTCGAGGAACACAAGAGTCAAATTAACATAGCTGGACGACCTATGAGGACGAAGAGGCCTGCAGCTGTGGTTATTAGCCCATACCAGAAACATGAAGGCCAAAAAAACCAAGGAAGAAGAAGGGTGATGATAAAGATGCTGAGAAGAAGAATCAAGCGCTGATATGCTATGCCGAAAAAGAAGCCCAAGCTGAAAAAGAAAATCTTATTGATTTACCCCCTATCCACCCCTACTACAACGGATTTCTCGTACGATACTTCGAGGTTTGATTTGTTAAGATCATGGATGTCTAAGAATCTATCAAGGGCCGAAGTAGCTGGACTAGTGCCTAGGGTGAAGACATTGGATTCCATCTCTTGCAAGAACTTGGAAGTGCTCATTTCTGCAAGAGGTTGGCTTAGTAGTGAGGTATGTACTAATATTATTTGTTTATTTTCATTGTTCTTGCTGAATTCTTGCAATATTCTTAGGGTTTTTAATTATATACAATGATATGCGCCTAAATACGCTATGATACGCCCAAATACACCAACATACACCGGTGTATGGCGACGTATACTAGTGTATATTAACGTATAATAGTGTATAGTACTGTATGTTAACGCAACACATCTTTTTGCATACCACATATTATTTATTTCATTGTTCTTGCTGAATTCTTGCAATATTCTTAGGTTTTTTAATTATATACAATGATATGCGCCTAAATACGCTATGATACGCCCAAATACACCAACATACACCGGTGTATGGCGACGTATACTAGTGTATATTAACGTATAATAGTGTATAGTAGTGTATGTTAACGCAACACATCTTTTTGCATACCACATATTATTTATTTCATTGTTCTTGCTGAATTCTTGCAATATTCTTAGCTTTTTTAATTATATACAATGATATGCGCCTAAATACGCTATGATACGCCCAAATACACCAACATACACCGGTGTATGGCGACGTATACTAGTGTATATTAACGTATAATAGTGTATAGTAGTGTATGTTAACGCAACACATCTTTTTACATACCACATATTATTTATTTCATTGTTCTTGCTGAATTCTTGCAATATTCTTAGCTTTTTATGCGCCTAAATACGCTAGTATACGCCCAAATACACCAACATACACCGGTGTATGGCGACGTATACTAGTGTATATTAACGTATAATAGTGTATAATAGTGTATGTTAACGCAACACATCTTTTTGCATACCACATACTTATTATGCGTCAATTAAACCATTGTTTATTAACGTATTCCTCGCATTTTACAGCATATTGATGCACATCTCCAGTTACTTAACATGCAAGTTGAGGAGCATTCGGATATGTTCCCATCATCAAAATGGACATGTTTGGGAGGTCTTTACAGTAAGTCCGTAAAGTATGGGTACAAGTTGTTTTTGGAAAACCGGCTGATGAATGCCGAGAAGAAGATGGATGGAGCTGAGGTGTCATGGGGTGCCATGGACCTTGATTTGGTAAAGTTTGTTTTAGGTATGAATGAAAATTGGGAGTGTAAGGCATGTGTCAATTGTGACCACGTCTATGGGATCGAAAACATTGCGGGGTCGCACCGGGCTACATATGCATATGACTTTGGTAAGAAAGAAGTCAAAGTGTATGACTCCATGTCGAGTACGTACAAGGAAGAACGCCGCGAGATCTTTAGTATGCATGCCGCAATCGCACCGTCACTTTACAACGAGAGTTTTGCAAGCGCTGAATCCAAAATGGACACTGACATCCCATTTGTTCTGACAATTGTTGATGTTCCACAGCAGCCAAACAGTTGGGACTGTGGGGTTTATGCCATCAAATTTGTTCAGTGCTTGGCAATGAATACTGACGTCCATGGATTATCGGCTTCGCACTTTATTGATTACAGGAGGCAACTAGCGGTGGATATGGTAAAGTGGTCCAAAACCACTGCCGGGACATTTGTATATGGTGAGAAGGATATCAAAGCTTGATTTGTATATGATATGTATATTATGTATATAAAATTGACACATTACTTTTGGTTATGGATGTGTATCTCAAATCAAATCGCTCTTTCCATGGAACAAGCGATTAGTTTAAATTTTAATCAATGTACTTGTGTGGTTAATTATATTGTATGTACTATTATACCTTCAAATTAAATGATTTACACCAATTTGCGCTGAGATGCGCTGCTTTGCGCTGCTATTTGTTACGTAAACAAGTGTTTACCACCGTATTCCATCGTATTTCAACGCCTATTGATGCACTTCGCTCGTTCCTTAACGTGCAAGTTTACGGAGTATTTAGGCACATTCCAATCATCACAATGTACATTTTTGGGATGTCTTTTCAGAAGGACTGACATTTTTGGGTACACGTGATTAGTTTCAATGGACCTGTTTAAGGTGAAATCTGACATTATTAATTCTAAGAATGATTACTTACTCCTTCACCCATTATACCTTTAAATTAAATAATATACACCAATTTGCGCTGAGATGCACTGCTTTGCGCTGCTTTGCGCTTCTATTTGTCACGTAAACAAGCGTTTACCAACGTATTTCAACACCTATTGATGCACTTCGCCAGTTGCTGAACATACAAGCTTTCGGAGTATATATTCATGTTACAAGCATCACAATGGACATGTTTTAGCTGCAATCTGACTTTATTAATGCTACAAATTATTAGTTAAACCTTCCACTTACATTGTTGCAAATTGTTACAATTTGATGAAGGGTTGAACATAAAATTTTGATGCACCATCATATTGGTTGAGTTGGTACATACTCCTTCCCCTTACATGTTTGCCTATTATAGCCCAGCTCTCTGCATCCTCCACACCTCCTTCCTGGGAGATTTCCAGGGGTTTCCTCTCCTTGTGACAGCATCCTTTTCTTCTTTCTCCTTCCTTTTATGTTCGAAACAACTGGCGGACGTACAACCACATCTTGGACACTTTGTGGTACGACTCGATAAAACTCACTTCGATGCGGAACTGGATTCAATGGTAGGGCGTATGCCAGCCTTAAACATTCAATTGTGTAAAACCTGCATAAGATAAGAATCATATTGTAACACTCCAGTAAAAACTAATATATACCAGTATGCAATACTCTACGCCATTAGACACTATTATACGCTTTTGAACGCTGATACACGGAAAGTATACAAACGTATACCTACGTATAACGAATTTTACCTTGAACAAAGGGTATAAGAAGATATATTACGCGTCCTGGAAGCCCTGATTGCATGTGCGCATGGCAACTGGTTTAGCTGGAATTTATAGCACGTGCAATTGCGCAAATTTAAATCAACCGTTGCATCACGTTGACCATCAAGAATGTAAAACCTGAATTCATCAATTGGATGTACCATGAAGTGGCGTGACTTATCATCTCGCTTACCCATCTTTCTCTCAGCATAAGGAGTGAGTATGCTAGTGCATTTGTTGGCGAGTTGTAGGCGATCATGGAACCAAGCCTGTAACTTGGTTCTAATAGTTTCCAACAAAGTGATAATAGGAAATTCCCTAGCCACCTTCAAGAGAGCATTCATTGAATCGGTAATATTGGTCGTCATGATACTATATCGCCTGGCAGGAAAAAAAACACCTAGCCCATTTTTTTGGATCGGCATCCATAAGATAGTCGTATACTTGCCGCTTTGTTGACCGCACATGCTGCAACTTCTCTTCGAAATCTATCTCTGTATAAGCCTTAGCCACACTGTACAAGAATTCCTTCACCTTCACCTTGTACTTTGCATTCATGTTCAACCCCAGATGGAACATGCAAATTCCATACACTGCTTCAGGAAATTGCTCCATGCAACATTTCTCAATTGAAGGATGACGGTCAGAAATAAAAACTAAATCTTCTCGGGCCCCTATAACATGGCGAAGTTGCTGAAAGAACCATGCCCACGATGCATCGTTTTCCGTTGCTGCGACGCCAAATGCTAATGGATAAATTTGGTTGTTTCCGTCCATACAAGTAGCAATGAATAATTTGCCTCTGTAACGTCCCTTCAAAAAGCATGCATCTACAACTATAACGGGTCGGATGCAAGATTCAAAACCCACAATTGAGGGCCCAAATGCCAAGAAACATTTCACAAAACAATTGTTCACGTCTAACTGATATGCCGGATACGTTCCGGGATTTGCATGCTCCAACAACCATAAGTAAGATGGGAGTATCATAAAAGATGCTTCCGGACTGCCACGTACCATTTGTGTATCAATCTCCGTGGCTTTCCAAGCTTTCCAGTAACTTATTTTTATACCATACACCTTTTCTAACATTTTCACGATATCCCACGGATCATTATTATTATCTTTAACCATTTGCGCAATAACTTCGCTTGTTGCACTTCCACGATAACGCTTAAACCTTGCATCAATGGAACAACTGTGACCCTTCACGTATGACCGAATGATCCATGCGCCATGCTTCTTTGACAATGACACCCTAAGCCTCCACGTGCAAGACTTGTCAACACAGGTAGCAATAAGCCTCATGCGGTCAAAATGTGTAATGTGAAACTCGCGATTCTCCTTCACGGTTATAATACGCAGTCGGAGCAACAGTTCAACCTTGCTTCTTACTGTTGGGGTTTTGGTGGACCCCCAGAGCTCGGATCCGTATCCGTCCTAAGTCGGACGGACCACGGAGGCACAAAAGCGCAGCGGAAAACCAGAAATCGAAATTTCTACACTAGCTAAACAATTTAGCTAGGCTCTGGGGAGCCAGAACCTAGCCCGATCTATGCCAACTTGGAGTGGGTCTGACCACCCCAAGAAGGATCTACACTAAGCGACTAATTAAAAATTACGCTAAAAACGCTTAACCACATACCCGGAATCTTGGCCCTGGAGCAGGCAAGATGTACCGCACCGTCTTGAGAAGCTCCTCGTAGCCGAGCCGCGTTGACCCGATCTCCCTGAGCTGCCTCGCACCCTCGCACCGATCCGCCCGAGCCGCTTTCGCCTCCGAGCCGATCACACGCGGTAGAAAGTTTCACTTGAGAAGAACCCGCGTCTTAGACGTCCGGATCAGATCCAAACCCCCTTCGTAGTCGTGCTAGGACTACTCCGGATAATAGGAAAATAGAGAGAGAGATTTAGTCGCCGATCGAGCTTGCTCAAAAATCTGGAGCTACTCGATCGTTGACTGGTGTGTGTTTCAACGAGGAGAGTGCACCCCTATTTATATAGGGAGTGAGCACTCAACTTCTCGTTGCGGGCAATGTGGGACAATCCCCATGAAGAGAAAAACAAATTAAGTCATTTGGCTTAATTTCAACTTTAAAGTTAGCCTTTCACAAAGTCAAACTTTAACGAATTAATTCTACTCACATACTAAACTTCAGACACCAAACAAGCTATCAATCAGAAAAGCTTGGAATGGTGAACGCGTAGGAACTGACGGTGACGAATTTCGACTTCGTTTGACCCCTCAAACAATTGCTCAAAGTTTAGCAATTTTCACAAAATTCGCAGCCGTCATTAGGGTTTTCAAAAACCCTAATTTGACTTAAGTTGCGGGCGCGCCCGCCCAAGGGGGCAAGGGCGGGCCGCCCGCTCGCTGTAGCAGCGGGCCGCGCCCGCTTGCAGCAGGCCGCGCCCGCTGCATCAGCGGGCGCCCGCCCGCTGTGCAGCGGGCGCCCGCCCGCTGCACACAGTGGGCCATGCCCGCTGCTGCAGCGGGCCACGCCCGCTGTGCAACGGGCGTGCGCCCGTTGCAGCCAGCGGGCGTCACCCGTTTGCCTTTGCACATGGGCCTTTTGGCCCAGTGGGTCTAACCCACTTCCCCTTGAACTCTTTCTGCGTTTCTGGGCTCGTTTGAGCTCCGATTTGGACGCGGTTTGAACCTGTGTTTAGACCGGGACGATCCCGTCATCCAGGTAACCATTTCCAACAAGTTTGTTCCTACTAAATCCGTTGTAACTAATTTACAACACGTTTAGTCAAAGTTAGCATCTAATGCAACGTTGTGTCCCTATTGCTAATGCGACTAACTTTCACAACTTAACTTGTGAATATCATCAAATGACATTTCTCTCTATTCTATATTCCTATTACTAAGATACGAGCACTACTCGGTGTGAGACCCTACAGCCTGACCTTACTACAGGTTGGGGCTCGAAACCCCTAGACGACAGTCACTACGAGCAGTAGCTATCGTCCCTGTTTCAGAGTCATCATAACGTGATCGACCCTTTGACAAAAGTGTCATAGGGTTTGCATTGGCCGTGTCAGTGATGAATTCCGTTAGCTAAAATCCCTTCGTCAAGACTGTGTTATTGTTGGCCTAGGGTATGGTTTACTGTCAACCCTATTAGACAACAATGGTCAGTATACTGCGGTCTTTATTGTATACACGTTGTACTACTTGCAACGTACCCCGGCCGAGGATTAACATAAAGACCGTACTGAGCCTATAACACTAACTTCCCTTTAATGGAAGTGACGAATCCCATCTTAGTCACTTACTCACCTTGAGAGCTTCAGGTGCAACCCAACCTAAGATCTTTCATCAGGACTGGTCCTCGAAGCTAGATCATGGGTCTAAGCTACACCGTCCGCTCACAGGTTGGTACAGATGACTTCAGGTCTTAAGGATCAACTAACCTATCATCACCCTAGAGTTATTAAAGACAGATCATTAAAGTTAACCATTTAATAACTCTAACTTGGTCGTTCAGTGAACTCATTCTCCAATGAGCACCTGTGTCTCGTCTCCGACTTCGCTAAGTCGAATGACTATGAGTTCATCATTACCCGAAGGCAAGACGAAGACACAGTGATCTATCCGATGTGTCGATATCCAGTTCTCGACACATCTATGATCACGAACCGTTTAAGACTTACGTTTCTATTCGGTCACTTACTTACTCATAATCGAGATCTCATCTAGATATGTGAGGACCTAACTATAAGTCTATGGATATTATCTAAGTATATTGATACAAATGATTTTATACTTAGAATAATACGTACCATATACGGTATGAACAAGACGTATAATCAAGATAAATTGCCTTATGGGCATATATCTTCCTACATCTCCCACTTGCACTTAGGCTATTTATCTCGGTATCTCATACCGTTATAGCATATCAGTCACTTTGACATTTGATATGGCAAACCTAAGAATGGTTCTACTAATGAGTATCTACAACGAATTTTAATGGATTGAAATTACATCTCTTGATCACACAGGGTTGATCCTTTGGAAAAATGATCTGGATCAATTTTCCTAACTTCGTATAGCTAACAGTTAGCTTATACGATTTAGATGTGGGGTCTAACATTTCCGTGAGTCAGTTCTAGCTTACTCCACTTTATTGTGTCAATATGTCAAGTACATATTTGACACCCTAAGTCTATATATATATACACGATTAAATCAAAACAATTTTGACTTAATGATTTATATAGAAGATTCATTAAAGTGAAAAATCCTTTTTACTTAGTCCGAAAAACGGAACTAAGTATATGAGCTTGCTCCCACTGACTTTAAGAATTACCTGGTCAAATTTCTTTAACATAATATCTAAATCATATTTAGGTTTATGTGCAAAATATAACCATTTGGTAAGTGCCTCAGATGGAATGTACAAGTGTCAGATTCGGTTTGACGAATGAGTCAAGTCAAGATCGTTTTAAGGAATCTTGACATTGACTCGTTCAATCAAAACGTACTACACTGTACTTATTCCTTTAACCACATTTACTATTAACTCTTTTAATAACTAAATGCAGGTAATCAAGAATTAATCTTGATATGCGTATTATTGTGATCGCACACAATTTATACGTCCCCTGGAACCTACATTTAACTACTGATTGACTTCTAGCATTTAGTCAGCTCCAAAATCAATATTATCGAAGCAATACACCATTATTCGAAAATATACGCAACCATCACAGAAAAGCCACATCCACAGAATTTAAGCCAATTCAATTTCAATTGCAACAAACGAGACATCCATTCCAAAACAACGGGTTCATAAAAGGAACCTTAATTTGTTTATCAAAAATAAACCTTGAGAGCAAAGCACTCATTCATTGTTTTCGATCCTTAAAGATGATACATTTTATTCAAATAAGAAAAATATCATCTCCATCACGATCAGCGTCTCCAGAAGTCTTTGAGCGGTCCCAGCAGCAACTGTTGCTTTGATTGCCGACCTATCTCCGTGCTTCTCCAATCTCCAGTTCTTATCAGCCACCTGTATACAGTACACAGATGTCTATAAGTGTCTCACACTATATGAATGGAAATAATTGCATTTAATTGAATTTTTAATTTTTACCTGAGGTAGAGGCATCAGTATGCCCCTTCTTCTTCTCTGCAAGATAGATCTTGCAGTTCCTCTTCCAGTGGCCAATCTTGTGGCAATGGAAGCACTCAGATTTCGACGGGGCCCCTTTGTTCTTCTTCTTCCCATTCTTAGCCTTCGCAGGTTGTGGGACCTGCCTCTTCTTTCATTTGCCTTTCGGCTGGTCGGAAGTAGCAGAGCCAACAACCAGTGCAGTCGGCTTCTTCTCAATCTCCTCAAATTGCCGGAGCATATTGAGGAGATCAGGAAGATCCGTCTCAAGGCTGTTCATTATAAAGCCAGTTATAAATGGCTTGAACTCGGGAGTTAAAGACTTTAGGATAATATCCGTGGACATCTCATTGTCCAGGACAAATCCTAACTGGGCGGCGTCCTCTACGTACCCGATCATCTTGATAACATGATCTTGTACGGGTCCTGTCGTCATCTTCGTGCCCCAGAGGTTACTAGTAGCTTCGAACTTGGCAGCTCTGGATCGCTTGCCATACAACTCTTGTGCATTAAGGAGTATGCTCTGAACATCCATATGTTCATGTTTCCTTTGCAGCTCGTTGGTCATCGAAGCTAGAGCAAGGCATCTTGCCTTCTCAGCATCCCTCTGGTACAACTTGAAGGCTTCTTTCTCTTCGTGGGTCGAATCCTCATCGGGCTTGTCCGGAGCGTCCTCGAATAATATGTATCCAATCCCAGCTAGGGAAAGGACCAACTTAATGTTCCTAAGCCAGTCTTTGTAGTTGGTTCCATCTAGCACGTTCTTTTCTACCATGTATTTTAGACCTGAATCCATTCTGCATTTTATAGATACTTTAGTTAGTATATGTTCGTAGTATAGTTTTAATGGTTTTAATAAAACTATATTCTCCCACTAAATTTATTTAAAGCCATAATAATAAACAATTTATTATAAAATAATATTTGTGAGAGAGGGATCCGACTACCATGAGTCTGACAACCTTGAGTGTATCTCAACAAGTTGTCCGACTCTGCAGTCGGTAGACGAACTCGTCGTCAATCATATTTACTATGATTCCCTATCGATTTTTACCCCTAGTCATTTGTGATCATGAGTGTGCTCAACCGGATCACAATGGCTAGCCTAGTCGGACCCTTGTCTTCGTGTCTAGCCTGACTTGCCCCTTTGCTCGGTGTATGCACGACGCGCCGGTTTGGGTCAGGTCTTAGACTACATTCTTGGTTAGACTTACGCCGAAGCTCGAAGGGTGAGACAACGGTTTCAGTCAGGTTAAGATGTCAATCAAGAAATCGGTTTCTATAAGATTGACATGTCACGGTTTGAGTGTAGCTCAACAACCAGAACATGTTTCTTACAGTTGCCAACTCCTAAAACAAGGAGGGCTACGATTTATCTTGAACAAGATTATTATCGTATTGACTTAGGTATAGTCGATGGACTTACATAGTCATGAATCGACTCCTTGCGGTCCAGCGGACGCGGCCAGGGAATTGACTAAGCCAGGACCACTTGTTACCCAGTCTAGCTAGGTTGGTCCAAAAACTTTAGCCAAGCACATTGACCGACATCATGATCCATTGAAGGAGTTGTCATCAATCTTATGTTTTCCAAACAACTAAATGGCTTTTAATTTAGAGAACTAGTTAATCCTTATCAACTAGTGGATCCTAAAATTCAAAATTTTTTAGATTGGTTGAACAACTTTTATTAAGTCCTTATCAACTATAAGGTTCTACGTTCAACTAACTACCTCAATCTTATTAGGATTTTAATAAAACAATTCAACATTTTGTCTTTTATGAAAATCATTATTTAAACATTTTAATGAAATGATTTACAAACAAAGGGACTATCCTAATCAGGTATTAGGTTCGAATGTTGTTTTGTTTTATCAAACATAGCATGTCACTATCTTGTTTTAATGGCTAACCTAACAAGTTTTGTGAATAAATTATTCGACATGAAATGAAACAGCTAATTTATCCGCATAAAATAAAGTTTCATTTTAGTGACATATGAAGTGTATTTGCAAGTTTAACATTATCTACATAGTTAAAACATGCAAATCTAAATTTTAACACTTAAAATTAAAGATTAAAATTTTAAAGCTTCCAAAAAAAATTTTATCGCATAAAACTAGTCGTACAAAATTATCTAATAATTTTAAACCTAGGCCTTTAAAAATTTTTAACCTTATTTCTAAAATTAAAATATCACATAAAAATTTTAGAAACATTTATGTAGTAAAAGAAATTAATTTATATTACATCTCATGAAATAAAATTATTTCTATTATTTACATATTTAAAACAATTTTAAAACTCTTTTAAAATCTTTTAGAAATCCTTTTTAGAAGCTTTCAAATAAAGTTTAAAGATTTCTAACTTTTATGTAACTAAAGAAAAATTCTTAAATTTCAAAAATAAAATTTTTCTAAAGTTTACATAAACTTTAAACACTCTTTTAAAATTTTTAATGTCTCATAAAAATTTAATAAAGTATTTAAAATAAAAGAGACTACCTTTAGAATTATCGCATAAAAATAATTGTCCCAAAATTAAAATTTTCCGTGTTGCAAAATTAATTTTTGAAACACAAAATTATTTTCAAAACTAATAAAAAAAAGTTTTGAACATGCAAGCTAAGCATTTTTAATAATTTAAAAAGTCGCTATAGTAGATCTATAGCATAACCGTGGCTCTGATACCACTGTTGGGGTTTTGGCGGACCCTCAGAGCTCGGATCCGTATCCGTCCTAAGTCGGACGGACCACGGAGGCACAAAAGCGCAGCGGAAAACCAGAAATCGAAATTTCTACACTAGCTAAACAATTTAGCTAGGCTCTGGGGAGCCAGAACCTAGCCCGATCTATGCCAACTTGGAGTGGGTCTGACCACCCCAAGAAGGATCTACACTAAGCGACTAATTAAAAATTACGCTAAAAACGCTTAACCACATACCCGGAATCTTGGCCCTGGAGCAGGCAAGATGTACCGCACCGTCTTGAGAAGCTCCTCGTAGCCGAGCCGCGTTGACCCGATCTCCCTGAGCTGCCTCGCACCCTCGCACCGATCCGCCCGAGCCGCTTTCGCCTCCGAGCCGATCACACGCGGTAGAAAGTTTCACTTGAGAAGAACCCGCGTCTTAGACGTCCGGATCAGATCCAAACCCCCTTCGTAGTCGTGCTAGGACTACTCCGGATAATAGGAAAATAGAGAGAGAGATTTAGTCGCCGATCGAGCTTGCTCAAAAATCTGGAGCTACTCGATCGTTGACTGGTGTGTGTTTCAACGAGGAGAGTGCACCCCTATTTATATAGGGAGTGAGCACTCAACTTCTCGTTGCGGGCAATGTGGGACAATCCCCATGAAGAGAAAAACAAATTAAGTCATTTGGCTTAATTTCAACTTTAAAGTTAGCCTTTCACAAAGTCAAACTTTAACGAATTAATTCTCCTCACATACTAAACTTCAGACACCAAACAAGCTATCAATCAGAAAAGCTTGGAATGGTGAACGCGTAGGAACTGACGGTGACGAATTTCGACTTCGTTTGACCCCTCAAACAATTGCTCAAAGTTTAGCAATTTTCACAAAATTCGCAGCCGTCATTAGGGTTTTCAAAAACCCTAATTTGACTTAAGTTGCGGGCGCGCCCGCCCAAGGGGGCAAGGGCGGGCCGCCCGCCCGCTGTAGCAGCGGGCCGCGCCCGCTTGCAGCAGGCCGTGCCCGCTGCATCAGCGGGCCACGCCCGTTGTGTAGCGGGCGCCCACCCGCTGCACACAGCGGGCCATGCCCGCTGCTGCAGCGGGCCACGCCCGCTGTGCAACGGGCGTGCGCCCGTTGCAGCCAGCGGGCGTCGCCCGTTTGCCTTTGCACATGGGCCTTTTGGCCCAGTGGGTCTAACCCACTTCCCCTTGAACTCTTTCTGCGTTTCTGGGCTCGTTTGAGCTCCGATTTGGACGCGGTTTGAACCTGTGTTTAGACCGGGACGATCCCGTCATCCAGGTAACCCTTTCCAACAAGTTTGTTCCTACTAAATCCGTTGTAACTAATTTACAACACGTTTAGTCAAAGTTAGCATCTAATGCAACGTTGTGTCCCTATTGCTAATGCGACTAACTTTCACAACTTAACTTGTGAATATCATCAAATGACATTTCTCTCTATTCTATATTCCTATTACTAAGATACGAGCACTACTCGGTGTGAGACCCTACAGCCTGACCTTACTACAGGTTGGGGCTCGAAACCCCTAGACGACGGTCACTACGAGCAGTAGCTGTCGTCCCTGTTTCAGAGTCATCATAACGTGATCGACCCTTTGACAAAAGTGTCATAGGGTTTGCATTGGCCGTGTCAGTGATGAATTCCGTTAGCTAAAATCCCTTCGTCAAGACTGTGTTATTGTTGGCCTAGGGTATGGTTTACTGTCAACCCTATTAGACAACAATGGTCAGTATACGGCGGTCTTTATTGTATACACGTTGTACTACTTGCAACGTACCCCGGCCGAGGATTAACATAAAGACCGTACTGAGCCTATAACACTAACTTCCCTTTAATGGAAGTGACGAATCCCATCTTAGTCACTTACTCACCTTGAGAGCTTCAGGTGCAACCCAACCTAAGATCTTTCATCAGGACTGGTCCTCGAAGCTAGATCATGGGTCTAAGCTACACCGTCCGCTCACAGGTTGGTACAGATGACTTCAGGTCTTAAGGATCAACTAACCTATCATCGCCCTAGAGTTATTAAAGACAGATCATTAAAGTTAACCATTTAATAACTCTAACTTGGTCGTTCAGTGAACTCATTCTCCAATGAGCACCTGTGTCTCGTCTCCGACTTCGCTAAGTCGAATGACTATGAGTTCATCATTACCCGAAGGCAAGACGAAGACACAGTGATCTATCCGATGTGTCGATATCCAGTTCTCGACACATCTATGATCACGAACCGTTTAAGACTTACGTTTCTATTCGGTCACTTACTTACTCATAATCGAGATCTCATCTAGATATGTGAGGACCTAACTATAAGTCTATGGATATTATCTAAGTATATTAATACAAATGATTTTATACTTAGAATAATACGTATCATATACGGTATGAACAAGACGTATAATCAAGATAAATTGCCTTATGGGCATATATCTTCCTACACTTACAAGTTCACCAACACTGAAATCCTTCATCACATGAACGTTCACATTGGTCGAATGTGCTTCAGAAGGTCCATCGTTACCACAAGTGATGGTATGATTGTGATTACCTGCACAATTATCTACTTTACTACAGTATACACCAATATAACATAGTATTAGCCAATATGCGCCAATATACGTCAATGTGCATTATACTATGTAGTGTATATTGGAGTATATAGATGTATATGAGAGCATACCTGTAAAAACAGGCTCAGTTGGGACTATGGGGAGAGGATGTGAATCTGCATGCTTGTTTGTATGGCCATCATCATAATTGTCTATATTTTCTGTTGCACGATCACCCTCTACTGGATGTACGGCCAGGTGTGATTCCACAAACACACCAAAATATGGATCAAACATACCATCAAATACACACGCAAATGGATCATGTCGTTCATACGAATCATCATCACAAACATCATTGAAGGGGTCATCGTTGTAAAATTCGTCATTACAACTATCTTCTTCTTCGACTTCATCTTTGTGCATCGAATACACTTCATCATTACCACCAAAATTATCTATTGGATTGGTCAGTTTAATGTCCTCCATACCGATAGGAGAACAACCATCATTGTTGTATTGGATACCAAATGGGACTGTTTCGGGCTTGTTCACGCTCTTGCTTACTGGTTGGTCCGCGACGGCCTTCACCTTTATTTTGTCTACCATAACTGGCGGACTAGGGGCTATCACAACCTTTGGTTTTGGCGATGTACTGATACATAAAGGAACGTTGTAATCTCTCTTGGCAATGAGCTCAATGAATGTTGAAATATCTGGATTCCTCAGCATTATAAAGGGCGGCATCACTGTATTCATCGGGTAACTAATCCATGCCTTCACGTCAATTATGCTATCATCCTTACTAATCCCAGTTTCAGCACAGATCTTATCAATTAGTTCCGGGTATGTTGTCGACCCTCTAACTCTTACATACATTGTAAACAATGCATCATAGGTCCAACAACCATCACTACCTTTTTTACACTCTCCCCCATAATTAATTGGAACTAGTACACCTGCAAGAAAGTTAATCATGTATTCTAACGTTTATGCATGCATAACAACGTATACAGCTGACGCATGTCAGATCTAACAAAAAATTCATAGTATAACATCGTAAAATTCACCTTTATTCGAATCCATTTACTCGAAGTTGGATTTTGGCCTCAGAATATGGTTGATTCTTGTTGAAACCCTAAAAATGTAGTGGTGTTATTAGTAATAGCGTATAACATCGTATTTTACAAAGAAAAATACAAAAAAATTCTGCTCTTCGCATAAAAGTGCTTCCTAGATAGGTACGTAATATTATTCACTCCAATTAACTGATATGCACTGCTTTACGCTGATCTACGCCAATTTGCGCTGACAAGCGCTGCTTTGCGCTTCTAAATGTCACGTAAACCAGTTCTAGCGTATTTCAACGTATTTTTCCGTATATTGATGCTCATTTCCAATTATGCTAGTATAGTGGTATGCACAACTCCAAGTCAGTGTATAACACCAATCAACCAAATTATTTACCTACTAAGTCAGCCTTTAACATCTTATAACATCGTATTTTACAAAAAAAATACAAAAACATGACGCTCATCGCATTATACTGCTTCCTAGATAGGTACGTAGTATTATCCCCTCAAATTAACTGATATGCACTTATATACGCCAATTTGCGCTGACATGCGCTGCTTTGCGCTTCTAAATGTCGCGTAAACCAGCGTTTACTAGCGTATTCCAACTTATTTTAACGTATATTGATGCTCATGTCCAATTATGCATGTTTAGTGTTATAAGCATCAATATCCTTTACATTTGCGAAGAATTTGAGTAGGATGAAGCCTTAAATTGATACCCAAAAAATCTTGTACAAAATCACAAAAAAATTCCAAAAAAATCGCTAATCACTTACCTCGTTCGATAATCAAAGAGGAGCTGTAGGCTTGGTACGGCGGTGCTGTGAGTTCTGCTTGCGAGGGCTATGCCGAATGAGTTGGAGAAGCGGCGAATGGTTTGTGCGTTCGGTGGTTCGGATCATTGCATCTACGACATATGCGGTTGAAGCCGGGAAAAGAGGTGGAGGGATGGTCGGAGAGGACGACGATGGGAGGATTTATGGGTTTCGCAGGAAAGGTGGACGATTTAGGCGGCAAAATGGAGGAGCAAGACCGCCGACCGCTTCGTTTTTCAAGTGGTTTTTTATTATATTGACTGGGGGTATTTTCGTCACTATTTTCGTTAGGGTGTTATTCTAGCAAAGTTTTTAAACATGGTGGTAAAAACTAAAACCCATCTTTGACCGGTGGCATTTAGCCAATTTTCTCGCAATGCCCTCTCCTCCCACCTTCCAAGTCCTCTACTAAGTCATTCCGGTTGTCCACTCTTCCGCTTTTCATCGTCCATTTCAAACCTTAAAAACTCATCGGCAGAGCGGGATGGAAGTGGAAGGAAAACGATGATAAAAAAGGTAAAATATAAATGGCCAAATTGTGAAAAACAGTTGTGCGAGGATGCGCGAAGCACCTCCCATCCCAAAATTAAAGGACGACGACCGAATCCCTCTCATTGGGGAATTGCTAGTTTGCTACTCTGTGCACGACCAGAGTTCGAGTTATTTACAAGTTTGCCACTCATAATTGCTTACTTGCGAAAATATCCTTGTTGTACACGATGAGTAAAAACCACAACAGATTGCAATTTTACTCAGGGCGTGTTGCGGGGTAGAACTCGCGTACAATGAATTTGTATTAGTGGGAACCAAGGGCACGGTGGTTATGTTACGAAAGGGATTATGGTACGCTATTTGACAGGTGATTAGAGGGGTGACGCACCTGAGCTTGTCGTTGGAGCAGACCACGGAATCGAATCCGACAGGATGCAGAGAAGGGGTCGAACTGCCTAGGTTGAGGGCGAGCTCGACTGGTGATGACGAGCTAACCTGCGCAAGGAGAAACTCGTCAGAAAGGCCGGGTTGGGGTCCAACCCTTAGCCTCTCCGATGCCTAAGTCAGTAATAGGACTTAAAGCGGGGGCTAGGCATGCAGGTCGGATTGAGGGTGAGTCGACCGTACGTGACGAGCTATGAGTGGAAGAACAAAGATGTGGACGACCTTTGCTCTTGCCTCTTGTGTGTGAATAAGGAGATTGAGAGTGAATTTTCTCTCTCCCTCTCCACCGTAAGAAGTAAGGGGGTATTTATACCTGAAGGGAGGCGGTTCGGTAGGGCTGACCTGGCATGCTGACCCGACGTGCTGAGCTGGCCCTGCTGTCAGCGGAAGCTTCGGACGAGGATGTCAGGAACAGGAGTGCCTGCCACGCTTTTGTCAGACGGTGCAGCGGTCTGGGGTGCTTTTGTCAGGGTGTCAGGGCCGAAAGCATTAAGTGTCAGGGGGCGCAGCGGCCAGGGGGTGCTTTAGGCGGAATAGCACGTTGGGTCCTGGGAATAGCACGTTGGGTCTACCTACCCCAGAGTCTTTACTTGAGGCGGAACGAGCGCGCAGCTTGGCCCGTGCCCTTTTTCCCCAGTTTGGGAGGCAAAGCGTTTTAGGCTTGTCCCGGAGGTCTGCAAGATAGCGGGTACAGAGTGGCCAAAGCCTCCCCCGCGTTTGCCCCTCCTGTTTGGGTGGCGAGCTGACGAGCTGCCCTGGAGGTCTTCAAGATAGCGGGTACAGAGTGGACAAAGCCTCCCCCGCATTTTGCCCCTCCAGTTTGGGTGGCGAGCTGACGAGCTGCCCTGGAGGTCTTCAAGATAGCGGGTACAGAGAGGCCAAAGCCTCCCCCGCATTTTGCCCCTCCAGTTTGGGTGACGAGCTGACGAGCTGCCCTGGAGGTATTCAAGATAGCGGGTACAGAGTGGCCAAAGCCTCCCCCGCGTTTTCCCCTCCAGTTTGGGTGGCGAGCTGACGAGCTGCCCTGGAGGTATTCAAGATAGCGGGTTCAGAGTGGCCAAAGCCTCCCCCGCGTTTGCCCCTCCAGTTTGGGTGGCGAGCTGACGAGCTGCCCTGGAGGTTTCAAGATAGCGGGTACAGAGTGGCCAAAGCCTCCCCCGCGTTTGCCCCTCCAGTTTGGGTGGCGAGCTGACGAGCTGCCCTGGAGGTATTCAAGATAGCGGGTACAGAGTGGCCAAAGCCTCCCCCGCGTTTTCCCCACCAGTTTGGGTGGCGAGCTGACAAGCTGCCCTGGAGGTATTCAAGATAGCGGGTACAGAGTGGCCAAAGCCTCCCCCGCGTTTTCCCCTCCAGTTTGGGTGGCGAGCTGACAAGCTGCCCTGGAGGTATTCAAGATAGCGGGTACAGAGTGGCCAAAGCCTCCCCCGCGTTTTCCCCTCCAGTTTGGGTGGCGAGCTGACGAGCTGTCCTGGAGGTATTCAAGATAGCGGGTACAGAGTGGCCAAAGCCTCCCCCGCATTTTGCCCCTCCAGTTTGGGTGGCGAGCTGACGAGCTGTCCTGGAGGTATTCAAGATAGCGGGTACAGAGTGGCCAAAGCCTCCCCCGCGTTTTCCCCTCCAGTTTGGGTGGCGAGCTGACGAGCTGCCCTGGAGGTATTCAAGATAGCGGGTACAGAGTGGCCAAAGCCTCCCCCGCGTTTTCCCCTCCAGTTTGGGTGGCGAGCTGACGAGCTGCCCCGGAGGTCTTCAAGATAGCGGGTACAGAGTGGCCAAAGCCTCCCCCGCCTTTT
This sequence comes from Scilla litardierei, assembly GCA_030789695.1. Lineage (NCBI taxonomy): Eukaryota > Viridiplantae > Streptophyta > Magnoliopsida > Asparagales > Asparagaceae > Scilla > Scilla litardierei. The sequence goes on along the minus strand of CM061136.1, from coordinate 188,109,818 downwards.
GCCCCTCCAGTTTGGGTGGCGAGCTGACGAGCTGCCCCGGAGGTCTTCAAGATAGCGGGTACAGAGTGGCCAAAGCCTCCCCCGCATTTTGCCCCTCCAGTTTGGGTGGCGAGCTGACGAGCTGCCCTGGAGGTCTTCAAGATAGCGGGTACAGAGTGGCCAAAGCCTCCCCCGCATTTTCCCCCTCCAGTTTGGGTGGCGAGCTGACAAGCTGCCCTGGAGGTCTTCAAGATAGCGGGTACAGAGTGGCCAAAGCCTCCCCCGCATTTTCCCCTCCAGTTTGGGTGGCGAGCTGACGAGCTGCCCTGGAGGTTTCAAGATAGCGGGTACAGAGTGGCCAAAGCTTCCCCCGCGTTTGCCCCTCCAGTTTGGGTGGCGAGCTGACGAGCTGCCCTGGAGGTATTCAAGATAGCGGGTACAGAGTGGCCAAAGCCTCCCCCGCGTTTTCCCCTCCAGTTTGGGTGGCGAGCTGACGAGCTGCCCTGGAGGTCTTCAAGATATCGGGTACAGAGTGGCCAAAGCCTCCCCCGCATTTTGTCCCTCCAGTTTGGGTGGCGAGCTGACGAGCTGCCCCGGAGGTCTTCAAGATAGCGGGTACAGAGTGGCCAAAGCCTCCCCCGCATTTTGCCCCTCCAGTTTGGGTGGCGAGCTGACGAGCTGCCCCGGAGGTCTTCAAGATAGCGGGTACAGAGTGGCCAAAGCCTCCCCCGCATTTTGCCCCTCCAGTTTGGGTGGCGAGCTGACGAGCAGCCCTGGAGGTCTTCAACATAGCGGGTACAGAGTGGCCAAAGCCTCCCCCGCATTTTGCCCCTCCAGTTTGGGTGGCGAGCTGACGAGCTGCCCTGGAGGTCTGCTAGATAGCGGGTACAGAGTGGCCAAAGCCTCCCCCGTATTTTGCCCCTCCAGTTTGGGTGGCGAGCTGACGGGCTGCCCTGGAGGTCTTCAACATAGCGGGTACAGAGAGGCCAAAGCCTCCCCCGAATTTTGCCCCTCCAGTTTGGGTGGCGAGCTGACGAGCTGCCCTGGAAGTCTTCAAGATAGCGGGTACAGAGTGGCCAAAGCCTCCCCCGCGTTTTCCCCTCCAGTTTGGGTGGCGAGCTGACGAGCTGCCCTGGAGGTATTCAAGATAGCGGGTACAGAGTGGCCAAAGCCTCCACCGTATTTTGCCCCTCCAGTTTGGGTGGCGAGCTGACGAGCTGCCCTGGAGGTTTCAAGATAGCTGGTACAGAGTGGCCAAAGCCTCCCCCGCGTTTGCCCCTTCAGTTTGGGTGGCGAGCTGACGAGCTGCCTCGGAGGTCTTCAATATAGCGGGTACAGAGTGGCCAAAGCCTCCCCCGCCTTTTGCCCCTCCAGTTTGGGTGGCGAGCTGACGAGCTGCCCCGGAGGTCTTCAAGATAGCGGGTACAGAGTGGCCAAAGCCTCCCCGGCATTTTGTCCCTCCAGTTTGGGTGGTGAGCTGACGAGCTGCCCTGGAGGTCTTCAACATAGCGGGTACAGAGTGGCCAAAGCCTCCCCCGCATGTCGCCCCTCCAGTTTGGGTGGCGAGCTGACGTGCTGCCCTGGAGGTCTGTTAGATAGCGGGTACAGAGTGGCCAAAGCCTCCCCCACATTTTGCCCCTCCAGTTTGGGTGGCGAGCTGACGGGCTGCCCTGGAGGTCTTCAACATAGCGGGTACAGAGAGGCCAAAGCCTCCCCCGCGTTTTGCCCCTCCAGTTTGGGTGGCGAGCTGACGAGCTGCCCTGGAGGTATTCAAAATAGCGTGTACAGAGTGGCCAAAGCCTCCCCCGCGTTTTCCCCTCCAGTTTGGGTGGCGAGCTGACGAGCTGCCCTGGAGGTATTCAAGATAGCAGGTACAGAGTGGCCAAAGCATCCCCCGCCTTTTGCCCCTCCAGTTTGGGTGGCGAGCTGACGAGCTGCCCTGGAGGTTTCAAGATAGCGGGTACAGAGTGGCCAAAGCCTCCCCCGCGTTTTGCCCCTCCAGTTTGGGTGGCGAGCTGACGAGCTGCCCTGGAGGTATTCAAGATAGCGGGTACAGAGTGGCCAAAGCCTCCCCCGCGTTTTCCCCTCCAGTTTGGGTGGCGAGCTGACGAGCTGCCATAGAGGTATTCAAGATAGCGGGTACAGAGTGGCCAAAGCCTCTCCCGCATTTTGCCCCTCCAGTTTGGGTGGCGAGCTGACGAGCTGCCCTGGAGGTATTCAAGATAGCGGGTACAGAGTGGCCAAAGCCTCCCCCGCGTTTTCCCCTCCAGTTTGGGTGGCGAGCTGACGAGCTGCCCTGGTGGTATTCAAGATAGCGGATACAGAGTGGCCAAAGCCTCCCCCGCGTTTTCCCCTCCAGTTTGGGTGGCGAGCTGACGAGCTGCCCTGGAGGTCTTCAAGATAGCGGGTACAGAGTGGCCAAAGCCTCCCCCGCATTTTGCCCCTCCAGTTTGGGTGGCGAGCTGAAGAGCTGCCCCGGAGGTCTTCAAGATAGCGGGTACAGAGTGGCCAAAGCCTCCCCCGCATTTTGCCCCTCCAGTTTGGGTGGCGAGCTGACGAGCTGCCTCGGAGGTCTTCAAGATAGCGGGTACAGAGTGGCCAAAGCCTCCCCCGCATTTTGTCCCTCCAGTTTGGGTGGCGAGCTGACGAGCTGCCCTGGAGGTCTTCAACATAGCGGGTACAGAGTGGCCAAAGCCTCCCCCGCATTTCTCCCTCCAGTTTGGGTGGCGAGCTGACGAGCTGCCCTCGAGGTCTGCTAGATAGCGGGTACAGAGTGGCCAAAGCCTCCCCCGCATTTTGCCCCTCCAGTTTGGGTGGCGAGCTGACGAGCTGTCCCAGAGGTCTTCAAGATAGCGGGTACAGAGTGGCCAAAGCCTCCCCTGCATTTTGCCCCTCCAGTTTGGGTGGCGAGCTGACGAGCTGCCCAGGAGGTCTTCAAGATAGCGGGTACAGAGTGGCCAAAGCCTCCCCCGCATTTTGCCCCTCCAGTTTGGGTGGCGAGCTGACGAGCTGCCCTGGAGGTCTTCAAGATAGCGGGTACAGAGTGGCCAAAGCCTCCCCCGCATTTTCCCCCTCCAGTTTGGGTGGCGAGCTGACGAGCTGCCCTGGAGGTCTTCAAGATAGCGGGTACAGAGTGGCCAAAGCCTCCCCCGCATTTTCCCCTCCAGTTTGGGTGGCGAGCTGACGAGTTGCCCTGGAGGTTGGGGTCCAACCGTTAGTCAGGGTCTCGGTGATTGGTATGGGATTTGACATGGGTGTGACCCTTCGTTCCCACAGACGGCGCCAATTGTTGCGGGGTAGAACTCGCGTACAATGAATTTGTATTAGTGGGAACCAATGGCATGGTGGTTATGTTACGAAAGGGATTATGGTACGCTATTTGACAGGTGATTAGAGGGGTGACGCAGCTGAGCTTGTCGTTGGAGCAGACCACGGAATCGAATCCGACAGGATGCAGAGAAGGGGTCGAACTGCCTAGGTTGAGGGCGAGCTCGACTGGTGATGACGAGCTAACCTGCGCAAGGAGAAACTCGTCAGAAAGGCCGGGTTGGGGTCCAACCCTTAGCCTCTCTGATGCCTAAGTCAGTAATAGGACTTAAAGCGGGGGCTAGGCACGCAGGTCGGATTGAGGGTGAGTCGACCGTACGTGACGAGCTATGAGTGGAAGAACAAAGATGTGGACGACCTTTGCTCTTGCCTCTTGTGTGTGAATAAGGAGATTGAGAGTGAATTTTCTCTCTCCCTCTCCACCGTAAGAAGTAAGGGGGTATTTATACCTGAAGGGAGGCGGTTCGGTAGGGCTGACCTGGCATGTTGACCCGACGTGCTGAGCTGGCCCTGCTGTCAGCGGAAGCTTCGGACGAGGATGTCAGGAACAGGAGTGCCTGTCACGCTTTTGTCAGACAGTGCAGCGGTCCGGGGTGCTTTTGTCAGGGTGTCAGGGCCGAAAGCATTAAGTGTCAGGGGGCGCAGCGGCCAGTGGGTGCTTTGTCAGATGGTCGGGCGGCGATAGTGTCCGTAGCGTCCTTGTATTAGATTATTTGTCGTGTCCAATGTGCCAAAGATCAGTCACGTAGCTCGTCATCGTAGCTCGCCCCGTCCCCTTGGCTCGCCCCGTCCCCTTGGCTCGGCCCGTCCCCTTGGCTCGGCCCGCCACCGTAGCTCGGCCCCCTTAGCTCGCCCCGTCCCCTTAGCTCCGCCCCCCTTAGCTCGCCCCGTCCCCTTAGCTCGCCCCGTCACCGTAGCTCGGCCCCCTTAGCTCGGCCCGAGGTCGTCACTGGTTATCAGCGGTTGAGGCACAGTGCGCCGTTCCCATAGTCGCGTCAGACTCTAGAATCGACAGGCGCCATGTGGCCCTCTATCGTTCGGGTGTGGAGTGCCATGTCGCTGGGTCGATCGTCCTTCCAGAGGGAGGGACAAGCCGGCGGGGTATTTAGACGGTCTGGGATGGATGGTCGGACTATCACGATCTTTAGGTCGTAACAGGGCGCGCAATCGATATTACTTACATATGATTTTGCTCTGCGTGCACAACCGCCGGATCTCATCGCCGGTGAGGGAAAACTAGGTGGAGGGAGGATAGAGAGGGGGGAGCTACCTACCCAAATTCGTATCAAGGATTGGAGAAAGTTGATCGAATTATCAGATCTTCATATTCTCACTCATCTGTTGTTGAAATCGACAAAAAGTCATCCAATCGAATCCCGATGGTGATTGCAGACTGCAGACGTCTTTACTGTCCGCTCCGATCGAATCCACAACGACTGTGCGTCCTAAGAATAGGATAGTGTTAAAATTTTGAATGACTAACTTGAAAATAAGTGGTTGTGCACTAAACTCGAGAATAAGTGGTTGTGCGCACGAGCACATCGGTTCGTGCGCGTAGTAACACGAGAAAATTGGGTAAATAACACTAGTCAACGATGAGTTTTAATATCTACCACCCAATTTAAAAAGTTTGCTAGAATACCACCCCCCTTAAAAAAGAGACTAAAATACCCTCTTCTTCCCAAACACTAAAACCCAACAAAACGACGTTCTCCCTCCGGCGAACGAACGACGTTCTCCCTCCGGCGAGCGAAGCCAGCACCTCGCACCGCCTCGAACTCCCCTCGACAGCCTCGACACCGCTCATCGCCGCCATCCCACAACCCAACGCCGACAACACCCCCATAAACGTCTACGTCGACGCCGAACTCCGACCACCCCGCTTCGCCGTACTCCGACCACCCCGAATCTACGGCAACGCCTCACCGTACTCCGACAAAGCCATTTGAGGCAATTTGCGCCAATTTGCGCCAATATACGCCAATATACGTCACGAAACGTGACGTATATTAGCGTATATTAGCGTATATTGGCGCAAATTGGCGCAAATTGGCGCAAATTGGCTTTGTCGGAGTACGGCGAGGCGTTGCCGTACATGCGGGGTGGTCGGAGTACGGCGAAGCGAGGTGGTCGGAGTTCGATGTCAACGTAGAGGTATTGTCGGCGTTGGGTTCCGACCACCCCGCTTCGCCGTACTCCGACCACCCCACATCTACGGCAACGCCTCGCCGTACTCCGACGAAGCCATATGAGGCAATTTACGCCAATTTGCGCCAATATGTGCCAATATACGTCACGAAACGTGACGTATATTAGCGTATATTGGCGTATATTGACGCAAATTGGTGCAAATTGACGCAAATTGACTCGTAGGGCTTTGTCGGAATACGGCGAAGCATGTATGGTAAGTTCATATGGTAAATTCCAAGTCCAAATAAAGAAGGCCATTGGATCCATAACTTGTTGCGGCGTGCATCCAAAATATTTGACGTGTGGTAAGTTCATTGATCCTAGCCTTGGAGGAATGTTGACTAAATAAGATAACGGTTCATATGGTAAGTTCATTGTCCTTTCATTGGAGACTAAATAAGAATGCTTGATAACGGGTCAAACAAAAATGATATTAAAATAAGATGGAAAGAGAAGATAAGACGGTGGATTCATTGGGTTGACAAGTTGAAATAATTTTTTTGTGTTTGATTATTGAGTTTTATTTTTTTAACTAAAAATAAAAGTTGAAATAACCCAACGCCGACAATATCTCTACGTCGACGTCGAACTCCGACCACATCGCTTCACCGTACTCCGACCACCCCGCATCTACGGCAACGCCTCGCCGTACTCCGACAAAGCCCTACGAGCCAATTTGCGCCAATATACGCTAATATACGCTAATATACGTCACGTTTCGTGACGTATATTGGCGTATATTGGCGCAAATTGGCGCAAATTGCCTCATATGGCTTTGTCGGAGTACGGTGAGGCGTTGCCGTAGATTCGGGGTGGTCGGAGTATGGCGAAGCGGGGTAGTCGGAGTTCGGCGTCGACGTAGACGTTTATGTGGGGTGTTGTCGGCGTTGGGTTGTGGGATGGCGGCGATGAGCGGTGTCGAGGCTGTCGAGGGGAGTTCGAGACGGTGCGAGGTGCTGGCTTCGCTCGCCGGAGGGAGAACGTCGTTTGTTCGCCGGAGGGAGAACGTCGTTTTGTTGGGTTTTAGTGTTTGGGAAGAAGAGGGTATTTTAGTCTCTTTTTTAAGGGTGGTATTCTAGCAAACTTTTTAAATTAGATGGTAGATATTAAAACTCATCGTTGACTAATGTTATTTACCCAATTTTCTCTGGTAACACCCCTCTCATTGCTGACTCTAGGGTTTTAAGTAAGCTTCCAAATCGAAGGCGACTCCCGCCACAGTCTGCAACAAAGAAAATCGCGGCGGAGGCGGAAGCGGCAATAACGAAGCAGCCATGGCGACTACCAGAGTTCAGAGGATCATGACCCAACCCATCGTGCGTTCATCTGTCTATCTCTCGGCTATTAAAAATCCTAATTTCTTCTTTAATTTCGTTTAACCTAAAATGTTGATTTTTTTTCTTTTTACCATGTAAATTGCGGTTCCGATGTTTCTGGCTCAGAATCTCATCTTCAGGTTTCTTCAGAGTGTAAGTCTCTCTATGTCAACCGATCACTTCCCTCACCGTCTTTCTCTTTTTTTTTTTGATAAGTAGTTTTTCTTTATGCAGAAAGCTCGCATCCAGATATGGCTTTTCGAGCAGAAGGATTTGAGGATTGAAGGACGCATCATTGTATGTAACGAGTTTAAATTTTCTAAACTCAACTTTGTACTGGGCATCATCATCATCATCATTTCAATTTCTAGTTTCAATTTTTTTCTTTTAACTGTTCCTTTTGATTTTCATCTTAAGCAAACATACGTGGGTTATTAGTTTTCAAATTTGAATGATATGTATTAGTCGAAGCATTCTGTGTTCAACATGCAGTTTAGCTTGTTGTTAGAGACTCGGTGGAGATTCGAGATCGCTACCATCGTTTTCCCACCATGTTCTACACACTCTCCATCTAAATTTGTGGATTTGTTGGAGAGTTGAAGAGGCACATCGGGCTGAGGTTTTTTTTGGGAAGAGAGAGAGAGAGAGAGAGAGAGAGAGAGAGAGAGAGAGAGAGAGAGAGAGAGAGAGAGAGAGAGAGAGAGAGAGAGCTCGATTTTCAAGGCTTTGGTTTCCCTCCATTCCCTCCAAAATTTAAGTCTCCCCCTAAAATTTTCATAAAATCATATCTCAATCATTGGTTTCTCAAGATTAAATCCTAGCCGTCTTTCTATCAACTCTTTTGTACTAGTCAGCTTGTCCTAGTCAGCAAACCAGTTCAAAAACATCCCTCAAATGTATAGTAGATGTTTGTGTGCATGCAATTTCTAAAATTTGCAACTTATTTCATATCATGCCAGAGTTTTTGTGTTTAATCCTTAATCCCTTATAAATATGCCCTCCAACACAATTTGCATGGTGGTTAATCTTAGTGTAGTAATCCATTACACAATTTACTAGTAGGTAATACTCATAAACAAGCAGTCCAACGTATACCATTTACCTGGCGACTAATCTCACCATAATGATATATCACTCCAGTTGGTTAATATTCATAAACATGCATGGCTAATTTCAGAAATATGGACCAGACCCAGACCCAGATCCAAACTTCGACAATCGTTTTTTTCTTTTATTTAACTTCCATTATAATGCATGATTATCCATGCACACGTGTGTGTGTAAATTAACCACCCAATCTATTATGAATTTCATGATAATCCTTAAGGAGACCACATGGTTTCATATTAAAAACGAAACCATCAACTATCACAGATTCACACCCCCATGATTTAGCGCAATTAAATCCCAATGATTTTACCACTTGTAGGCGATCATGCACAGTTCTTCAAGCATATTTGTTTATAAGCATATATGTTTATTACTAGTTGATTGTTAATAGAACATTTAAAGAAATATAGTTGGTGAAATCATAACCTAGAGATCATTTCTGTCATTGTCTCCAAATAACGAAGCATCCATACTAACAGGGTCAAATATAATCATATACATAAACCATAAGCTAGAGACGTTTTATACAATTTAAAAGACACATGGGTTTCTCTGGAAATTTACATGTACATGTCTTCATAAATCTACTTGACACCCCATAATAATAAAAAAATACTTACTACAAAACGTAAGTTGGATACACCGTTGGTGATCTGATAACAAAAGTTTCAATCCTGAGTGAGCTAAAGCTAAAGCCGATCTGATAAAACCAAATCAACTAGACCGAAAAATTAGTTACTGGAATGGATGTGTCTATCTTTATATAACTTTTCCAATTCATGAAGTTCAGGTTATATACCAAAATTTCTAATTCATGAAGTTCATGTTATATACTAAAATTTCAAATGACTTATAAACACATCATTGATCGTGTCATTTACCATATATTCAAGTAATCGACACGAAGAATGATAATTTTTCTAAATTCATGGCATATGATGATGCAAGTATTCATGTCACTAATGATTATATAATATAAAAATGATACACTAAAAATAAAGTGATGAGATGTATGATTATCCAGTTTCATGACTGGTATCAAAATCTATTGAAATTCTATTATTAATATCATAATAATGTTTGATTTTGAATCAGAAATAAAAAAATCATTAAAATCTAGCATGTTAACATAATCATAAATTCTCCAAATGATGCAATAATGTCGCATCAAGCATCTTATTAGCCGTATAAAAAGTTCAAGAGTTATACGAATAAAATTAATATTTCTAAATGTCAAGAACTTTTGCATGTTTGTAAAACCATAGAATAAGTTCCCAATTAATTTGTATCATAAGTCATATAGTACTTGTGCAAAAAAATTTACTTTGTAGAAGAAAAATCTATATCATATTAGTCATTGGTGTCTTGCATCCTCAATAGCATTTTCTAATAGAAACGCCATGGATATTCCCATACAGGACCTCTCAACCGTAGTGTTATAAAATGAGATCACTTGTCATGTAATCTTGTAATCACTTATCACCTGTCATTATATTCTTATGAGTATAATATTCACCGATATCTTCGAGGAGTCGATAATCTTTTTACGTAGGGTAAATGGTTCCATTATTGGTCATGAGCCTGTGTGATTCAATATTCAATATTCTACAGCATGGGTTTCAAAAGTATTCTTTGGCTAGCATTTTTTCTTGAAACCAACTAGTAACAATCACGTGTAAATAGAATGAACTCTTGTCAATACATTCCACATATAAAAGTTATGCTTCTAACGTGTACCTATCGAATCATATAGTCACTTATGAGGCATTTTAGCTATGTATAAGCATTTTGTCAACGGTATTCATATGACGTTTCGAAAAAACACATACTATTTTAATTTTAAATTATAAATTATATACCAATTGTATCGACTAAAATTTTGTAACATTATTGCGTAAAAGCTAATAACAATGTCATTGGAATTCTGTTAAATAATAGATAAAAAATCATATTCATATCATAATTAGCATATTGCAACAATAATATCATATGCAAAATATCATTAGTTTTTATTGTTAATGTTTCAAAACTCTAATAATATGCAAATAAGGAAAATTCTATTTGAAGCATTCTATAATCTTGATGTCAACAGAAAAAGGTAATTCATGCATGTACACAAATTTAAAAATTGCCAATAATTTAGGGTCTAATGGCAGAAATAAAAGCTAAAGGGTATTATCAACCGACATTTATTAGAGTCATTTGAAATTCGGCGTATAACCTAATTTTATAAATTAAAAGAATTTCTTGTTGGGTAGTAGACTCATTCCTTCCATTAACTAATTCAACTAGTCGCTTAGCTTTGGCTTACTTGGTATCACAACTTTTATCATTAGATCTTTAAGAGTATGGCTGATTATGACTCGTAGTATGAACTTCTTTTGGTTAGTACGGTCAATAAATGTAAGTTTATAGAGACAATGATGGAAATGATAGTAAGATTTTATGCATGATATGGATTTACAGACTCATTTTCATTAATTGCACGGTTAACGATTAAGGATTTAGAAACATACACTACTTGAAGGATTTTACATGATCGTTTACGAGTGGTCATATCGTAGGATTTAACTATTCTAAATCACAGAAGTTGATTTAGAATAGTTAAATCTTAAAGAAGCGATAACTCATAGCCAATCATATAAGATCCTTCAAGTATGAATGTTTCTAAATCCTTGATCGTTAACCGTGCAATTAATGAAAAGTAGTCGGTAAAATCATATCATGCATAAAGTCTATACCATTTTCATCATTGTCTCCTTATCAAAATATGAATGACCAACGTATCATATGTCATCACATACAAAAACCATAGTCTTGCATCGTTTATTTAATACCAAAAGACACACAGGTTCTATTGAAGACTTACACATGTTAGTATCTTCATATACTTATATTTATAATTCATAGTAACTAAAAAAAGTATATACGATGAACTGTAAGTCAGACATACTTTTGGCGATCTGACTGCAAAAGTTACGATTCTGAGTAAGCCAAAGTCAAGCTACCAGAGCCGAATCAAGTAGTCAGAAAAAATGATTGATGGAAAGAATGTGGCCACCACTCAATAAGTGACTTCATGGAGTTCTACTTATGTACCAAATACTCAAGTAATCGATACAAAGGAAGAATGATAATTTTATTAGATGTGTAGCCTATGATGATGCAAATATCCATTTGATTATTGATCAAATAATACAAAAATAATGTTTTCAAAATAATGTGGCGAGAAGTATGCTTCCAAGTCTCAAGAATATTAACAAAATTTGTTAAATTTTATCAATTAATGTTCGATTTCACATGAGAAATCCAAAATCATTAAACTTTGGAACAGTTATATATTTTTATCAAAAGAAGAATAATGTAGCATGAAGCATCTTATTAGATGTATAAAAAATCAAAGTTATACTGATAAAATCAATATATACTAATGTCAATGATTTTTATGGGTTGTTTTGAAAACGTAGAAATAAGTTCACGATTAGGCTGTATCATGATTCATTTAGTATTTGCTTGTGCCAAAATTTTCATTTTGCGAAAGAAAATTTCTATAGCATATTAGCCAATGGTGTCTTATTTCCTTAATGGTATTTTTTAGTAGGATCACTTCAATATTCGTGCACAAGACCACCCTTACCCTATTGGTTTCCTTCGGGCCTTACCCTATTGATATTGAATGAGGTTACTAGTCATGTAATCTTGTAATGCTTACAACTTGTAATCACACACATAATTTTCACGGATGTCTCTAAGGAGCCACTAATCTTATTATTCAAGGTAAACAGATCCATCATTAGCCACATGTCTTATGTGTTTTAATTTTATACGGGTACTCTGGACAGGTTTCACAAGTATCATTCTGCTAGAATATAATCGATTGTTTTATGTGATTATCATCTTAGCATTCATCCCAAAAATTAAGGTTGGTTTCATGGACTTGGTTGAAAAGATATCGGATCGTGATCGCGTCAGATCATGTTGACGGATACTTGTTTTCCATGCATAACAATTTAAAATCTTTTCTTTTGTCAAATCAAGATCTTTCGTAGCCCTTCTAATCACTTCCATCCATGTTTTGAATCCATGCCTTGAACATTGATCACATCGAATTCTTTACTTGTAATTAAGGGAGAAAAATTATAACTCTTAAATTTTTGAAGAAAAGCTACCTACTGATTTTGAATGCAATGAATTTTCCTTAGATTCATTCCCTTATTTTTCCTCGCATTCCATGCTATTTGGGCCGCATCAAAATCATAACTTTCTCCCTTCTTTCCATATTTGAAGCCTAAGAGAATTAGGGATGAGAATGGGCAGGCCCAAAGCCCGATTGGGCTTCCAAATGGGCATGCCACATCATCATCCCTACAATTCCTTCACAAATTCTAGAAAAATTTGTGAAGGAATTGTAGGGATGATGATGTGGCATGCCCATTTGGAAGCCCAATCGGGCTTTGGGCCTGCCCATTCTCATCCCTAAAGAGAATGGGTGGGTGGAGACGGAAAAGAAGTGAGGTGGTCCTGGTGTTCTTGGATTATTCTATACGGGATTAGTGTCTTTAATTTTGATATTTGTGAAAGTATTTCCTCTTCATGCTACCAGCCATCCTTCTCTAATTATTTAGTCATCTATTTCTTTATTTATATATAGTGGCATTTCATTTTTGCAAAATACTTTGTTTCCATTTATATATATTTAAAATAAAACCATACTTTTACAAAAAAATTACATTTATATCATTTATATTTAATTAATCCTAATATATTTTAACAAGTTACTAGGATTACTAATGATTCTTATAATATTAATAATCTATATAATATTAATTGGTACATTACATCCTTCCCTCATTATAAAAATTGTCCTCAAAATTTGCTTCTTGTTCAATCGCTAATTTTTCATGTGTCAGAATATTTAAATGGGTTTTTTCCTTATAACCTCTAGTCACAAACCTTGCATATTTGATTATTGAAGAGACATTATTTCTCTTTCATTTGCTCTTCATGTTCCCAAGTTGATTCTTCTTGAGAATTGAGAATGGTGTTGACAAAAGGCCATCGTCAATGGAATTGCTTTAGAGCAAAGTCCATTATCCTTTTTGATCTATTATCTTTACCGATTGCTCTGCATATGTTAAATCTTCTCTAAATTTTATGGGCCTATAATACCAGATGTGTGATGGATCCGGTGCATAATTTTTGAGTATTGACATATAGAAGAAATTATGAACTCCTGATAATGAATTAGGCAGCGCAATCTGGCACCCCATTTTTTTCAACCCTCTTTAAAATTTAAAATGGTACAATGAATCTTGCATTCCATTTTCCTCTCCGTCCAAATTTCATAACTTCTTTGGATAGGAAAACCTTTAGAAATACATGATCACCGACTTCAAATTCAAGACACCTTCGGTTATCAGTTGCAAAAATAAATAGTATTAATCTGCATTGATAATTCATAATTCACACAAGAAAACTAATAAAAACACACCTTTTGTAGCAAACATATTAGGGAAATTATTGACCTTCTACCGCGTCTAGAGGTGACAAACGGGTTGGATCAGGTTCAGGTTGGGTCAACTTTCATCCCCGCTTGCTTATGACAACTCCTACCTGAGTCAACTGGTTTGTGGGTTACCTGCACATATCACGATAAATATACATTTGTATTCAAATTGCCAGAATAGAGAAGAATATATAAAACTGGAAGCGATAAAGCTTTGTTAACCCTATCTTTTTGTCTTATTTATAATATTAGAATTACATGATTTACGAAATAAAAAATCTAGATCTACTGTTCAATGCATTAATTAAGGACATGCGCACATGATATATTGTATATACACACTATGTTAATTAAGCATATGTTGATTCATATTTAATACGTATTTTAACTTTAACTTGTTTTAATTTTAACACTCACACAAACTGTAGCATAGATGTCGATGCCCAGTTTGTCAGGAAACAAAAGAATATTTTAGGTGACAAAACCCGTAGGCAACAGAGAACCTGTAAGAGAGGCAGACATAAAACTCATATGCAACAGAGAACCTTGGTAGAAGAACAATAATATTCTTGTATCCGTAGCATCACCTCCTCGAAACCTGTAACAATATTAGTACTATAACAATCCTATAACAGATAGCTGCACCGAAATAAGTATCAATATTGTAGTAAAGTAGTAGTGTAGCGATATAATAGTAGAGTATCAACATATCAAGGATAATAACAGTGTTGTAGTATCAACATATCCAGGCTAGCACACACTATATGAGCACGGCCAAATGTAGGCTTGTGATTAATTTTATGACCACAATGTCAAGAACCTAAGCTCTAGTACCATGTCAAAAAAAGAGATAAGTATATAGAAGAAGAGATAGAGCTCCATTATCTATTTATTTTAATGTATTATTTATAGTATTAGAATTACACATATGTTATACATCTAGATAAATCTAGCTTCACTATTTAAGAAAATAATTAAGGATATATGCACATGATACATTCTATCTAGATATTATGCTAATTAAGCCATGTTGATTCATATTTAATACATGTTCTAATTCTAATACAAATGTTTAATAAAAAACTAAGCAACACATGCTTATATAAAGATTCAAATGATGAAATTGTTACAAAGAGCTGTGCCATACCATGTCATCATTGTACATTCGGTGTTTATTATTGTAGCATTTTTTATTTATTTGTTTCAAACATAGTAAGCATACAAAAGAACTATATATATGCACAGAATGTGAATCAAACCCAGGGCAACAAACAATGCTCCACTACATGTTAGCCACTAAGCCGCTTCATACATATGTTTTGGAACCAAATAAATAAATAATATATATATGAGAATAATGGATATCATATGACATGTGAGACATCTACTCATATACCAAGACGCAAAAAAGTGGGGTGGTAAAACAAGTACACGCCCATGTGGGCTTGTACCACCTCACTTTTTGTGTCTTGTATATGAGAAGATGCATCCCATGTCAAATGATATCCATTATTCTATATATATAGAAAAAATTTCGAGAACATTTCTCACGGAAAAAACATTTTTATTTTTTCAAGTTTTTTTCAAAAAAATTTCCACGTTCACTTCATGATGGTTGAAAAATAATATGATTTGCCTTCAATCAATGTATTACAAAAAGTTATATTGTTCTGAAACCGTTAAATTTTGTACCAGGTTGATCGGTGCTCAAATCCCCCTAGGGCTCACCCATTATTTTCCATGGAGTATATAATTGTTTGGGTTAAAACATCAAAAAAATTTCGAAAAAAATAAAAAAGTTTTCGCTCTGTCATATGAAACATCTACTCATATACCAAGACGCAAAAAAGTGGGGTGGTAAAACAAGTACACGCCCATGTGGGCTTGTACCACCTCACTTTTTGTGTCTTGTATATGAGAAGATGCATCCCATGTCAAATGATATCCATTATTCTATATATATAGAAAAAATTTCGAGAACATTTCTCACGGAAAAAACATTTTTATTTTTTCAAGTTTTTTTCAAAAAAATTTCCACGTTCACTTCATGATGGTTGAAAAATAATATGATTTGCCTTCAATCAATGTATTACAAAAAGTTATATTGTTCTGAAACTGTTAAATTTTGTACCAGGTTGATCGGTGCTCAAATCCCCCTAGGGCTCACCCATTATTTTCCATGGAGTATATAATTGTTTGGGTTAAACATCAAAAAAGTTTCGAAAAAAATAAAAAAATTTTCGCTCTCGCACTAGAATACATATACATACATACATACACACATATATATATGCAAAAAGGGGATTTAAGGTGCCTCCTTAGATGAAAATCTAAGGAGGCGCCCCCATTTCTCTCCATCTCCTACAATGTTTTTGGAAAAAAAATTTTATGGGGTTGTTCACATCATGGATGATCAACATACCAAATTTCAAGGGATTTCAATACTTTTTGAGCCACCATCTACCCCTTACAACTTCAACAGTCTGAAAACGTGCTGAAAACCCCACGAAGTTGCAAGGGGTAGATGTGGGCTCAAAAAGTATTGGAATCTCTTGAAAGTTGGTATGTTGATCATCCATAAGGTGAACAATAAACCCATGAAATTTTTTTCAAAAAAATGTGTGTGATGGGGGAAATGGGGGCGCCTCCTTAGATTGAATCTAACGAGGCATCTTAGGATCCCTTTATCATATATATATATATATATATATATATATATATATATATATATATATATATATATATATATATATATATATATATATATATATATATATAAACCGGATTACGTTTGTGTTAATTCAGTCAAACCTTCAAACTATAACTTGACTTGATTAGTAATCGGGTCAGGCGGGTTGATCCGAATATAACCTGAAACTGTGTATGGGTTGACCTATACCCAGAAATTTGGGATGGGTTTGGTTTTGACACGTTGGTTTGGGTTGAAATTGCCACACTAATTGCTTCATATATCATTGATGCCCAGCAAGCTTATGTGGTGACTAATTAAAAATCCTAATTACTAATGAAATAATTAATTATGATGTGTTTACTATCTAAACCATATTGCGAATATTTTTTTAGCTAATATTCACTTTAAACTACCCTTAAAACCAACAAAATTTAAAATATAAACCTAGTCTAACCTTAAAATAACTGGTCTAAATTTTATAACCAATTTTTACACATTTAACCGTGGTGTTAAAAAATAATTTATGCACTGGAATGGATTGTAGAATAATTTTACAAGCTAAAAAATTGAACTAGAATTAATATTCTGGTTTTGAATTTTATCTGAAATCAGGGTGTCAGATAAATTTTCTGGCCCCGAAATATGTCAGCAAATCATACAAAATACCAAAAATATTGTTCAATCAAGCTAGGGGATGAACTAATATAAAAATTCATTTTATACCTCAACCTCATGCTGCCCTTTAATATTCAAACCCTAAATTTGATAATAAAATATTCTATTACAAGAACATGTACATTATAATTTACATACAATAAAGCATTAAAAATATTTAATTGAAAACCCCCTTTTTCTTGCCATTTCCTCTCACGTCTTCTTTTTCCCTTTGGTGTTTTTTGGTAGGATAAATATTTATACTATAAGGTTCAAAATCTCTGTGTAAGTTTCGTTATCGCATTTACCTTACCTACGTATAGTATCAGGATTGGTTGCATCAGATGATATGTATCGGAAGTATCAAATTTTTAATATCGGTTACCTTAGCGTAACATAATTGTTAGTTGCATGTAGAAATTCATCTTCAATATGCACTTCATTTGTCCATAAATTTTTTCTATTATCTGGTATACCGTCTTCTCTCTTTCTAACATTCGATCAACATGCCAACATTTCGAACCTTGAATTTAGCAGTTTGACAAGATTTTTTCTCACATTATTTAAAATAAAATAGAATTTCCAAATTTGATACCTCAAACATTGAAGCTCTTAAATTAAGTTGATATTAGCTAATTCCAATTGTATCATTCAGTCATTCCAATTTGTATCATTTGACCCGATTTCGCGAGGACTTGCTGAGCTGCTTTGCCTTTGCCATTAAATGATGCTGATTACAGCAAGGCTAGTTACCCAAGTTTCCTTTCTGATTCATAGCTTAAATGCATTCCCTGCATTATGATAACACTGAACTAACAACCTCATTTTACGTCATGCACATCTTAAATATCTATCACATAGCCAACGTCTAGATTGACATTCCTTAGGAACACATTTGCCTTGAAATGGAATGGTTTTTTGTGACACATGGTTTAGCATTTAGATGTGGATTATTGGTACCCATACTCCCTGTGTACATCCATGTATGTGCTTGCGTGCATGCGAACATGTGTTTCAGTGATCAAGCTGTACTCCTTGCTCTGAAGTCTCTTCGGTTCTGCCCTCAAGTTGAACATTTGTACATTCTGAAGTAGCTGAGGTAATACGGGGTATTTGCTTTTGTTCTTACATGTATGCAGTTGAAATAATATCTAATTTATCACCTATTCCTGTACCAGAGGAATGTTGAAATGTACTTGGGTTAAGATTTTTAGCATTCACCTTGGAGTTATGATTGTTATTCTTATTGGCATCTTGAAGGTTTCTGATCAAAGCCATAACTAATGATTGCCTAAACATGAGTATGCCTAATGCTGGAACTACATGTTCTCCATAACCTGATTCTGCAGCCAATATTAGTTAGAACACAACACAGTAGGATAATCTTTAGAGATGAGATTCAGTTGTTATCTATGGATGCTCATATTTCAAGTTGTTTTATGATTGTTTCCAATCTTGTTCCACAGTTCAACCTCACTTGTCTGCATCCTAATACCAATAGCTGGTGTTGCTTTGCCTTGAGCTCCTCGCTATATGGTCTATGCGTAATATTACACCTAACTTTCAAAATTGTTCCTGGGTTTTAAACAAATGGTGTAGTATTTGGGGGACGTGCTAGAATGTTGATTCAGAAAGTATATTTTCTTGATAAATATCGTGTACTTCCACGATGCCTGACTAACAATTATGATCATCTAAATACTTTTTTATCGTCCTCCTTTGTGAAGACCCTGATTTTTTCTTCATCTTGTAGGGCTTTGATGAGTACATGAATTTGGTTCTGGATGAAGCGGATGAACTTAATGTCAAAAAGAACACTAGGAAGCCTTTAGGTGACTGCATGCATAGCAATTGCCAATTGCACATGTACTGGTTGTTTACATTTTTATACCTTCTCGTTGCTAAGCTGGTTCTTTCTATTTTATCAGGAAGGATTCTCTTGAAAGGAGACAACATTACATTGATGATGAACACGTAAGCATATTGGAGTTTTAGTTTTAGTTTTATTTCCTTTTCTTTTGCGGTTATGTTCCTTACTGCCTCTTATTCTTCATCATAGGGGAAAGTGATGATTCAGATCCCATGGTTGGGATGCCTGACTGTAGCAAGATTCATGTTGTTGCAAAGTGCATTCAAGTCGGTACTATAAACTTAATTTGCTGTGATATATGACTTGCCTTGTTAATGTAGCTTGGTCATGGTTTGGATTTCAGCAGCAAAAGAAAGGAGAGACTGTCACCATGGACCATACTTTTCAAAAATGTTTAACCTCCACTTGCAAAATGCCACCATTGATTGTGATCAGCAGAAACTTGATATGGTGCGACTAAACAACTGGCAAGTTAACGTTCTTTTGCTGACAATGTTGGGGGAGTATAGTATACTCTCACCCACATGTTTTGTAATGAATCTATGTTAGTTCCGAAGATTCTCTCTCGTTTGGACATAGGAGGTGTTTGTTACATCGAGATGCTTTAAACCACTACGCGATTCAGCTTGTCTGGGGTATTTATACCTTTGGGGATATTCTATTTGATTTCTTATTCAAGACTCTGCGCATGACTCTTTATTTGGTAGAATAAAGTTTTGACATTCTGCAGTGTCCAAGTTGCGCGAACATGGAATATACATTGTGAATCAGTGACGCAACAGAAACCTGAAGCTGAAGCCATTGGCACCTGTTGCTTTCCTGGAATTGGTGGGGTTCTGGTTTCTAGCTTGTCATAAAATTGAAGTTGGTCTATTGGTAAGGACACCATGGGTATATATGTATATGATTACCGAGAGCTGATTCTGCCGATCTGCTATTGCTGCAAGGTATGCATCTTTCACAGTATGATGCCGGATGAAGATGGATGTCACTTTGGGTTGTCGATTCTGCTTCTTGAGATATTGCCAAGCTTTGGAAGGAGTTAGCATGGAGTAATTGGGGTGCACACATCCCTCTTCAAATCCCTACTATTTGATCTAGGAGTGAGTGTGGACGATGACGTCTAAATTGACAGTCCATGTATAGAGAACGAGTGGTTTATTGATTGTGGAGAGAATCACAAGTTGGAAGGCTGATGCAGATTCCAGGAGTCATGACAAGCAACTATGTTTGCACGCTTTAACAACTACGGTGGTTTCGGCTGAGTTGCACCATTGCTTTTTCTGATGCGAACATCCCAATGTGGATTCCTCATCTTTCCTGTAGGCATCCCAATGCAGATTTCACCATCTGTTGCTTGTTTTGATTGATTGATGAATTCAGGCTTTTCTTACATCATGAAGGAGAATCGAACCAATATGCATTGGTTTATGGACATCGACATGATCTCCATCGTTTTGGAAGGATATGTATGCTTCGCGGCTAATTTGTGCTATAGTATGCCTATGCTTGATGGTGCAACGACCCCTGCGACACCGCCGGTATCTATAAAAATTGATATTATTAGTAAGTTGTCATGAAGATTGTTAACTAATCCATGCAATATCGTATCATCATTAATCGATGTCTGCTTCTTGTGCTCGTGTTTGATATTGTAGACTGAAATCCCAACAAATCTCACTTACAAGCACAATGCTAGTGATATCAGACAATAGAAATTTAACAAGAGAAACGAAATTTTTCGTGTTGCTTGTGTCACAGAAATGGCCCAAATAATTAACAAATCCTAAATGGAATCAGGTGCTTGATTAGATAGAAATCTTTACTCACTATGGCTTTGCCCCACCACTAACTCACCAAACAAGTAAGAATGTAGAAAGAAATGTAAGTTATTTTAATGTCCTTAATGGAAGGAATACCATCATTTCATCTTTTCTAAGAATAAATCTGCTTGCTTTTAGCTTTATGGAGAAAGATTTATGTTTGTCTTAATTGAGTTGAACTTTATGCATCCTTATCCAAGGGGCTGCTCATATGTTTGAGAGAAGATGCTTGAAGTAGCTAGGGAGTTTGACAAACAGCTGTTTAATTTAAGTTACTTAAAGTAATCTATCTACTAAAAAATAACACCTATTTCATTCCTTACGTTCATGTACATCACAATCACAATCTTGCTTGTAGATAAGTATCATTTGATCTTTATATGTTTCTCACTTATTTTTAATGTAAGTAAAGATAAATTGGTATAGTTCATGTTACATAATAAAAATATTTGTAATCACATGTTTTTCTTAGAAATATAAGTTTGTACTTCTAAACACAATGGCAGAGCCAGGAATATTTTCCAACCTGGGCTACTGACCAAATACATTAAAAAAATTCTCCCTACGACCAATCATCAATTCAATTTTAATATAAAAATGTGTCAAATAAATTTTAAGCGTTTAATCCAAATATACTTGATAAATAATGACAAAAATAAAATTCAAGCTCACATAGAAAGGTTCAAACATATACATAATTGTTAAATGGCGATAACTGTATTCGGTCAAACGTGGGCTTCTTTGTCGATGTGGAGCCTCGTCAGCTATTAGAATGTGACCCTAGGTTGGTAGAACCTGGGTCGTTGGTAGTTGAAATGACTCCACAACGTTCCTTCGACCCTCTGAGTGGATTGACCTTCGAACGATCACCGGTGAGAAATGGTCGACGACCTTACTGTTGAGTGATCACACTGCGATCTTCCTGCATCACAAGAGAACGTCAGGGGGATCGGATCTGGGTTCCGACACAAATCTCCTCCGATGCTTAAATTAGAACGGAAACTTAAGAAGAAAATTGGAGCTGTCGAGATCGACCAACATAGGTTCGTCTCGAGTCAATCGTCGCAAGCTATTTGGAGGAAGAATTATCAAGTAGAATGTAGAATATATGAGTACTAGGTCGCGTACCTTTCCCCTTATTCTGTTCATTTCCAGTGTATTTATAGACCTCCGATGTCTCTTCAGTGACGTTGGAAGGATAATAGTCACCAATTATGGCGACACGATCCTCTCCCCTTAATAGTGGTAACCGTCGCCCACGTCCCCACTATTTATAAGCTCACCTTTAATCCCACGTTCGGTTGGTGGTAGTGCAACGGGCGAATGACATGTGGGCTTTCACTGAGTCAGATTCAGGCTTCTTTCATGGGCTTTGTGGGCTTTTATCGATCACCGAGCGAATCCCTCAAGAGCCGGCCCAAGGGTGCAACACTAATAATAATATAAATGAAAGCAAAGCATGCTATTGAAGCTGCACCCTTCGATGTTTTATAAAATGAAATTTTATCCAATATGAATCGATATCTTCAGCAATCTCTCATTCAATATAAATCATCATAGAATCAATCAAAACTCTTATTACAAAGATCAGCTTTACCATGCTTTGTAGCTGAAAATAATTTTTCATAGTGACAGTGGAAATAGGTTGAATAAAAACAAAATGCAGCAAAGTGTCAATCAAATGATATCATTGTGATTTATTTGTTTCAACTAATCTTCGACACAATTCGTATGACATATGCAATTATTCAAGACAACATATAAATGGTATGACATATGCAATTATTCAAGAAAAATATATGCATTTACATCAATGAATAAAATTCGAATAAAGAATGTATATACAGTATACACGTTCAATATGTACTTAGAATTCAACCAGTATCACTCACACTCATCCACCACCATCCTCTACCAATACGACATGTACGTGACCAGTGACCGATCATCTCACTACATTGGCAGTTGCTATCACCATGCTTTTTCAAAGGCTTTTGGCATGTGATTGTTTTGAGAGTTAATAAAATTGGATCTCTCATTACACTTCTGAGAAAATTTACCTTGCGCACGCATTCTTTATAACAGTCCGGTATATATACACATTCAATAGTTTATAAAATTAATAGAATTTTATCCAATATGAATCAATATCTTCAACAATCTCTCATTCAATATAAATCATCATAGAATCAATCAAAACTAATATTTCATCTTTTTACAAAGATAAGTTTTAACATGCTTTGTAGCTGAATATAATTTTTTGTAATGACAGTTGTTTCAGAGTGTTTTCTTACTACAAATGCGTTGACCGTGGACAACCCGGTCAACGTGGTCAAGGGGCCCGCTTGGGTCCCTCGGGTATGTCGAGTCGGTGCGGATGAGGCGCGAGTCGGTGCTGCTGACGACGTGGAGCGCGTCGGCCGGGCCGAATCGGGGTCCTCGGTCGTTGGCAGGGCGAGGGGAAGCTTCGGCCCGGGTTGAGACGCTCGGCCTCGGTCGGGCGTGCTCGGCCTCGGCGGTCGGACGACGAGGGGTAGCCTCGATCGTCCAGCTGGTTGCGTGGTCGGCGAGGGGCGGAGGGGAAGCCTCGGCCCGTGGATCAGCTGTCCTCCTGCGTAGACGAGAACGCTCGTCAGGGGGCCGGACCTTGGTTCCGGCCAAATCCCCTCCGATGCCTAAGTCAGATAGAGATCTGAAAGAGGAGGCCCGGCGGAGACGGTTCGACTCGAGAGGAGATCGGAACGGCGTCTCACGGCGCGAGCGGGGGAGGAAGGAGATGAAGTGGGGGAACTAGGTCGTTGATGGAGTACCTTAGGTTTTAGATACCTGAGATGCGGTCCCCTGTTCTGTCGTCCTCCGAGCCCTTTTATAGAGCTCCCGGCGTGATTGCCCCCGGCCCACGTCGCTCGTCCGCCCTCAATCGTGCACCCTCAATCCCCCCCGCCGCCGCTCCCTGCGCCATGCCAGCACCTCCCCATAACTGCCATTAAGTGGTAACGGGATCGGGGGAACGGTTACCGCTGGAGTGGGTGAGTGACTCGTGCATTTATCGGGGCCGGGTCGGATCGTCATTAGGGGGGTCCCCTGTAGGGCCTTATTGAGTGGGCCTGAGTGCGCAGATGGGCTCTCGACCGGCAATCGGGTTTTTGGGCTTGGGTCTTTCGGGCCTCAGCCAAATAGGCGTAACAATTGCCCCCATCGGTCGGGTTGATCGGCCTCGGCCGGCTCGGCTCGGCCGATGTGACTTCCGCCGACTTTGACAGGCTCGCCAGTCGATGCCGACTCATTTATTAGTCGTCATCATGAGTTGGTCCGTTCGATACTTTTAAGGCGCGGGCTCCGAAGCGCCGTCGGTCCTCTGATGCTGCCACGTGTAGCTGCCAGCTTATCCCCACCGCTCGCGAGGTCGTCTTCAGTTGGGGAGCCGAGGGGTTCGTGAGCCGCCATCGGCGGGGCCGATCGGCCTTGGTTAGCTTGGTTCGCCCGCTGTGCCTCCTGGGGTTCCGAGTGGCGTTTCAGTCGAGGCGTGGTCATAAATGTAGGTCATGATGAGGCGGATCGATTGGACTTCCCTCGGCGCCGATTTCAAAACGCAGCCGGTTCTTCGAGGCCTGCCACGCGTTCTTGTCAGGCGCTTCGAATTCGCCCCTATGTCCGGTATATAAGATCCCCAGCTGCGTTGATCTCCACTCCTCTCTTGCTCTTCCCATTGTTCTAGGCTTTCCACAACTCGGAGTTTCCCGTCGCCTTCGCTTCCTTGTTTCATCCAAACTAGTTAAAAGGTAATTCCTTTCTCGCTTTCGTATTATGGCTGCTCTTAGGATAGGCGGTGCTGGCCGAGGGGCGAGGGATTCTCCGGAGTCCAGGCGGGGCGGGCCCCGGCTAGTGGGATCAGGTTCCTCCGCTGGGAGTCGTCCCCTCTGAGATAAGGGGAAGGGGAAGCTTTTCCCCGACTTCGCCTGTGATGACGTGGCGTCGGCTGCCGTGCGGCTTAACGTGCCCCCGGTCGTCCTCCGAACGCCGTCGGGGACCCCTCCTTCAGTGGCCACGGAGATCCGGGAAAGGTATCTCTGCTTCCCGTACGATGTCCGAGTTCCATTCGCCGACGAGCGGATTTGCCTTCCGAGTAGCAATGAGGTCGGCGTCTATGTCGAGATGTTCCGCCTGGGTCTTCGTTTCCCGCTCAATCCCTTCTTCATCCAGGTCATGGAATATCTCATGGTGCCCCTTTGCCAGTTCACCCCTTGTTCGATTGCGGTACTGACGGGCTTCGCGACGCTCTGCTGTACTCGCGGTCTGGAGCCGTCTCTCCCCCTTCTCTTCCACTTTTATCAGATCCAGACGGTCGGCCCGGGGTCATGGCTGCAACTCCGAGCCCGCTCGAGGAGGGAGTGCCTGATCGGGTGTAACGGCCTGTTTTTCTAGTCGTATTTTGACTATTGTGTGCGTGTATTTTTACTTCGTTGATCCGGTTATTTTCATCCGAGTGGTTACTCGTCCGCACGTTGACGCGAGCGCGTCTTTATTTTAGTTTTACCGTGGCGTAAATCTTTAGACCATAATTGATTTTTAATTAAAAGGTTAATTACTAATTAACTTGCTATCTTAACTAAATTAAATTATTAAACTACTAATTAACTAATTACTTTTAACTAGTCCTTTTTACTAATTACTGTTCCTACACTACTCTTACCATCTTACTTTAATCTTACCATAACCCTAGATCTACCCCCACTTAAACCCACCGTTTTTTATTGGTGAGATCCAACAACTGTATTCAAACCCCCTCACCTCACAACCACCACCCTTCAACCTGTCTCCTCCCCATCTCCTTAAAACAACCTACAGGCAAAACAAACAGCAACCCATCCACAGTAAGAAACCATCATCGTCGTCGACACAATCCTCCCTTCCACAATCAGCCATCCTCCACCTTACAGCAACAAACAACCATTTCCTCCACCATTAGCCTCCACACCTCCTCCACACAACCAAATCAGCATCAGCATTTCCCCTACTTCCAACGAGCAACCACAATCAAACCAAATTCACCATCACTCTCCCCCATTCAAAGCAGAAATCAAAAGAAAAACAGAAAACCACAAATCCCAAATCAATCACAAATCAACCAGGAAACAATACCCAAAACAAATCCCAATTCATCAACCCCCAAATCTCGCCCGTGCGTCGCTCGGCCTTGGCCGCCGTCGCATCTGCCTCGATCGCCGCCGATCAGCCCGATCCGCCGGCCCCCACCCCCGATCCGGCCTCCCCGTCGCCGGAGATCCCGCAGGCCGCCTCCCCCGCCTCGAATCCGCCGCATCCGGCCACCCCTAGGCCGTCGGACCCCGATCCGGCCTCCCCGCCTCGCGGCCCCCGCCTCACGCCGCCCCAGGCCGGCCCCCGAGCCCCCCGTGTCTCCATCGCCAGAGCTGCGTGCCGCCGCCCTCCGGATCCCCCACGCCGCCGCCTCCAGGCCGCCGGCCCCCCTCCGCGAAGCGCCGCCGTCGGATGCCCCCTCCTCCTCCCTGTCATCGTGCAAAGGTGAGGCTCTTCCCTTTTGTTTTCGCATGAGGTCCCCTTGCATTTCTTTGCCTGCTGCAAGCTAAAAGAAGAAGAAGAAGAACAGAATGAAAGAAAGAAGAAGGGAACGAAAAGACAGAGAGGGGGGAAATAAAGGGCAAGTATTAAAGAAGTGATTCATTTGAGTTGTCTCCTTCATTTAATAATACAACATGGCAGATATTAATTCTATAAGAGGGTGTAAAAGTATTAAGTTATATAAGATGTAAGTAATTTAATAAGTTAATTTATTTTATAAGTAAGTTTAAGTTAGTATTAAGTTAATAATTCATAACCCTAACATATAGTTATTTTTGTATAACAAGTTAAGTTTCATTTTAAGTTGTGATTTAATAAATAAAAGTTAAGTTAATATATAAGATGTAAGTCAGTAACTTAGTTACAAGTTCTAGCCTATAAGGTTCCTACTATTAATTTGTGTAACTAACTTACTTTTGAAACCAGGTACACCGACCGCCTTTCAAAACGCGCTTTTCCAGACAAAGCGATTTGGTAACTCATCGTACCCTTGGCATGGGTCTTAAAAACAAAAACAAATGCATGCCAAACTAGTTTTATTTCATTATTACAGTATTCCCATTTTTGAGCTGTTAGCTAAAATTGCACGGTATCGTATCGTAAATTGCACAGTATCGTAAAGGGAGAATTGGGCTACTTGATATGATTGACAGAAAATCGTGACTGGAAATGTAAAATTGCACTGACACTGGGTTTTGGGGTAACTTATAATGGCGAGGGTACGGGAGCGACTAGTCCAGACTTTGTTGTCACCGTGCGGGTTCTAGCAACCCATAACAGTGCCGGTGACAACCATCACAGATCACAGATCACAGATTATTGCACAGTACTCAGAGAATTGGTTCGCCCGGGTAGCACCCGCGGCAAGAGTTGGCCTCTTGGTTGCTTACTGTACCCCGCATTATAAGTCACAGTCTAGGTAAAGGCACAATTAGGCTCTCGCATCATAGTTATTTTTATCATTGCACTTTTAACTACTAGAAATTGTTGATAGCTGTAAAACTGCGAAGTTTACTTCTTCTGCTCATTTTCTCTTACTATTATGGTTCGTATTTTACCTCTTTTCTTTTAAATGCCATGCTTGTATATTTGTTTCAATATCCATGTATAGAGATACTTTGAGTTACGTCTGATCCTGGCGACCCTTCTCTTTGTGGTGGACTCGCCAGATATCTCACAGGTCGAGGAGTTTGCACCAGAGGCCGCAGACGCTGAGTTTGTGGTTGAGTACGACCAGCAGGACCAGCAGGACCCTGTGTATTGAGAGTGAGTGTGAGAGATTTGCTTTGTTGCTTTCAGAGTGTTTTGATGTATCTTTTGAATTCTGTTGTATTTTCCTTTCCTGTTAGCTGCTGGGTTGTAATAAGGTTGTAAAACCACTTTCATTATCAGTATTTTGGCGTATTTCTGCAACGTAGCCTGTGTTGACTTCATTGGTGCCTAGCAGGACTTGTGCATGTTCCAAGCAGTAACGGGCCCCGTAAGTGGGTCGTTACAAGTTTGGTGGCCCATGCAGGTCAGCGCTAAATGCCACATGAACAATACAGGAAGTTCAGAATATGTCGTATAAAATACTCAATGGAACTGATCAAACCTTATGAAATGCAGATAAGCCATGGAAAGGAACACTTCGGGAAGCGAAGACAGTGCCTTTGGATCCGGGATCAACCACCCGAATGAGGGCCCCAACCAGAATGATACTGGCAATGGAGCCAACAACGGTTCGGGTGCAACAGCATTCCCGACTGCACCGTTGACTGCAGAAGATTGCATGCGGGGCATGTATGCCCTTCATCAGCAGCTTGGACAGGCCTTGGAACAGGCTTTGCACAGAGAGCAACGAGCTGATCCGAGTGCTTATCACTTTCGAGGGATGAGCCCGAAGACCTTCGCAGGGACTGAGAGCCATCTTCAGGCGGAAGAATGGCTCAAGCGCATCACTGATGATCTGAGAGCATCTCAGATTCGAGAAGAAGCCTGGGTGGCTGTCGTCAAGAGGCAACTGACAGATGGTGCTAGAGACTGGTGGCAGGCGGTTGAAGACCGCTTGGGATTGCCGATTTCGTGGGATGTATTTACAAGTACCTTCAACGCTCAGTACTTTCCCCCACACGCAACGATCAAGATGAGGAAGAAGTTCATCAACCTGAAGCAGGGTTCGATGACGGTGGATCAGTATGACGCTGAGTTCTCCAGGCTCAGCAGGTTTGCTCCAGAGATGGTTACAAATGCTTTGACTCGAGCCCAGCAGTTCCAGCAGGGGCTCAATATTGAGATTCGAAGGATGATGGTCGGTGCTAGCCCGACCACACATGCTGAAGTTCTGGCCATTGCTCGTAACCATGAGATGGTCGAAGAGGAGGAAAAGGAAGAACGCATGCTGGCAGCATCTGCGAGGCCCCCACCGACCCAAGCTGGGCCAAGCAGACGGCCACAGATGCACCGCCCTATTCAGCAGGTTCAGTTTAAGAGGCCAGGACCACAGCAGCAGGCCCTCCCGGTTTGCCACTTTTGCGGAAAGTCTGGACACTTCAAATCTGAGTGTCGAGGATTTTTAGGCCTTTGTTTGGTTTGTGGAGACCCTGCGCACGTGGCTAGGAATTGCCCACATCATAAACCACGTGCTCCAGCCCCAGTTCCAGCTACAGCTCCTCGTGCTGCCCCGACTGGAATCGCCCCACAGCGTCCACCACTACCTCCACAGCAGAGGGTGTTCCAGCAGGCAAGGCAGCCACCACCGAGACGCCAGGCTTACACCATGTCTGTCGAAGAGGCCGAGGCCACCGGTGAAGTGATCACAGGTATAATTCTTGCATTATTAGTATATCTTTTCTTTCATTAGCATTGGTTGCTTAGATTAGTGTTTGAACCTAGGTGTCGTGCTAGTAGCTGGGAATCCCGCCCTCTCCTTGTTCGACTCGGGAGCATCACACTGCTTTCTAGCGAGTCGATTCGTTCGCACCCATACCGTTCCTGTTAAAACCCTATCTACCGGCTGGAACGTCAATACGGGTGGCGGTGTGATAAAGGCGACCAGTGGGTATCCTCAATGCCCTGTGGTGATTTGTGGGCGAGCTTTGTTCGCCGACTTTATGATGATTGATATCCCAAACTTTGATGCTGTATTCGGGATGGATTGGTTGGGAAATTTCCATGCCACCATCGACTGTTGTCGAAGGAGGGTAGCCTTCGACATTCCTGATCATCCGAAGTTCGAGTTCATTAGTGGGAGCAGATCTGTGGGACCGGTGAAGTACAAGGCCAAGTCGACCGAAGCAGTAGCAGCCGCGATGGACGCTGAGCCTGAGATACCAGAAGTGGTTCGAGAGTTCTTGGATGTGTTTCCAGACGACCTTACAGGTTTGCCTCCAGATCGCACCCTTAAATTTGCCATCGAACTAATGCCAGGAGCCCAGCCTATGTCCAAGGGACCGTATCGTCTAGCACCATCTGAGCTAGAAGAATTGCGGGTCCAACTTGATGATCTACTGAAGAAGGGATGGATACGACCCAGTGTATCTCCCTGGGGATCTCCTATATTGCTGGTGAAGAAGAAAGACGGATCCCTTCGTATGTGCGTTGACTACCGCGAGCTGAACAAAGTCACCGTGAAGAACAAGTACCCCCTACCGCGCATCGACGATCTTTTCGACCAGCTCGGTGGGTCAAGCGTTTATTCAAAGCTGGATCTGAGGACAGGGTACCATCAGGTGAAGGTGAAAGATGAAGATGTTCCCAAGACTGCATTCAGGACCAGATACGGACATTATGAGTACTTAGTGATGCCGTTTGGTGTGACTAATGCACCCGCGGTATTTATGAGTCTCATGAACCAAGTGTTGTATGAATACTTGGACAAGTTCGTTGTAGTCTACATCGACGACATTCTCATCTACTCGAAGAATGCAGTGGAGCATGCAGAGCATCTCAGGAAAGTTCTCGAGACCCTGAGAAGACACCAGCTTTATGCCAAACTTAGCAAATGCGAGTTCTGGCTGAACGAGGTGGCATTTCTGGGCCACGTGGTGTCCGGAGCAGGGATTGCTGTTGATCCTGAAAAAGTAGCCGCCGTTCAAAACTGGCCAGTCCCCCGAACGGTGACCGAGATTCGAAGCTTCTTGGGACTAGCTGGCTACTACCGGAGGTTCATCAAAGACTTCTCGAAGATCGCGGGAGCCATGACGCGATTAACGAGAAAGGATGTGATGTTTGTTTGGTCGAAAGCATGTGAGGATGCTTTCCAGGAGCTGAAGAAGAGATTGACGACTGCACCCATCTTGATCATTCCAGATCGATCAGGAGGATTCGAAGTCTTCTGTGATGCATCTGGCAAAGGACTCGGATGCGTGCTACATCAGCATGGTCGAGTTGTAGCATATGCATCCAGGCAGTTGAAGATCCATGAGAAGAATTACCCCACTCATGATCTTGAGTTGGCGGCAGTGATTTTTGCATTGAAGATTTGGAGGCACTTCCTATTGGGTGAGCACGTGAAGGTGTTCTCGGATCATAAGAGTCTGAAGTATCTCTTCACTCAGAAGGAGCTCAACATGCGTCAAAGACGATGGGTCGAGCTCATGGCAGATTATGACATTGACCTTCAGTACCATCCTGGGAAAGTCAATGTTGTACCGGATGCATTGAGTCGTCTTCCAGCGGTGATGACCCTTACGACTCAGTGGAGATTGCAGCAAGAGATCCGAGACATGGGTATAGAAGTGATTCTACCAGGGATGACTGCATCTTTGATGGGCATGCATATCCAGTCGACCTTGGTAGAGAGAATCAAGTCTACTCAGATGGAGGATGAGAAGCTGCGGAGGATTAGAGATCCGGTGATAGCAGGCCAGAGACCAGAGTTCAAGATTCATGCAGATGGGTCCTTGAGGTTTGAGGACAGGATATGTGTACCGTCCGGTGCCATTAGAGAGGAGCTACTGGAGGAAGCTCACAGCTCCCCTTACTCTATACATCCTGGAGGTACCAAGATGTACCAGGATCTGCGACAACATTACTGGTGGCATGGCATGAAGAGAAGCGTCGCACGGAGCGTAGCGAAGTGTATTGTGTGCCAACAGGTGAAGGCTGAACACCAGAGGACTGCCGGCTTGTTGCAGCCATTGCCCATTCCGGAGTGGAAATGGCAGCACATCACGATGGACTTCGTGACTGGTCTACCCAAGAGTACAAAGCAGAATGACGCTGTCTGGGTGATCGTAGATCGATTGACCAAGTCAACGCACTTCATTCCTTTCAGAGTGGGCCAGTCTACAGAAGTATTGGCCAAGAAGTACATGGATGAGATTGTGAAGCTGCATGGAGTTCCTATCAGCATTGTCTCAGACAGAGACACCAGGTTCACATCTCGATTCTGGAGGAGTCTTCAGGAAAGCTTGGGAACTCACTTGAGTTTTAGTACGGCTTACCATCCGCAGACCGATGGTCAGTCAGAGCGTACTATTCAGATACTGGAAGACATGCTGCGGGCATGTATGCTGGACTTCAAAGGATCGTGGGAAGATCATCTCCATTTGGTGGAGTTCGCATACAACAACAGCTACCAATCTAGCATTGGTATGGCACCTTTTGCGGCACTGTATGGGAGGAAGTGCCGATCCCCCTTGAGCTGGGATGATGTAGGAGATCGAGAGTTGGTTGGTCCTGAGCTAATCACCGAAGCCGTGGATGTGGTTCGGAAAATCAGAGAGAAGCTACAGCTGGCTCAGGACAGGTACAAGCATTGGGCAGATGCGAAGCGTCGACATCTGGAGTTCCAGCCCGGTGACCATGTATTTCTGAAGATCTCGCCCAACAGAGGATTGATTCGCTTTGGTCGGAGAGGAAAGCTCAGTCCCAGATTCATTGGGCCTTTCGATATTTTGGAGCGAGTCGGAGAGGTGGCATACAAGCTTGCACTGCCCCCTGCCTTAGAGGGAGTGCACAATGTATTCCACATCTCACAGTTGCGTCGCTATGTGAGCGACCCGAGTCATGTCGTGGACTACTCAGAGATCGCAGTTCGTCCAGACTTGACGTACGAGCAGCAACCCGTAGAGATCATTGATCGACGCCAGAAAGTCTTCAGGAACAGGACTATTGATCTAGTCAGAGTGATGTGGCGTCGCGAATCGCCAGGAGAGTCTACCTGGGAGCGTGAGGATGAGATGCGAGGACGTTACCCCTATCTTTTCCATGCCCTATAGAGAATTCCGAGGACGGAATTATTCTAAGGAGGGTAGGATGTAACGGCCTGTTTTTCTAGTCGTATTTTGACTATTGTGTGCGTGTATTTTTACTTCGTTGATCCGGTTATTTTCATCCGAGTGGTTACTCGTCCGCACGTTGACGCGAGCGCGTCTTTATTTTAGTTTTACCGTGGCGTAAATCTTTAGACCATAATTGATTTTTAATTAAAAGGTTAATTACTAATTAACTTGCTATCTTAACTAAATTAAATTATTAAACTACTAATTAACTAATTACTTTTAACTAGTCCTTTTTACTAATTACTGTTCCTACACTACTCTTACCATCTTACTTTAATCTTACCATAACCCTAGATCTACCCCCACTTAAACCCACCGTTTTTTATTGGTGAGATCCAACAACTGTATTCAAACCCCCTCACCTCACAACCACCACCCTTCAACCTGTCTCCTCCCCATCTCCTTAAAACAACCTACAGGCAAAACAAACAGCAACCCATCCACAGTAAGAAACCATCATCGTCGTCGACACAATCCTCCCTTCCACAATCAGCCATCCTCCACCTTACAGCAACAAACAACCATTTCCTCCACCATTAGCCTCCACACCTCCTCCACACAACCAAATCAGCATCAGCATTTCCCCTACTTCCAACGAGCAACCACAATCAAACCAAATTCACCATCACTCTCCCCCATTCAAAGCAGAAATCAAAAGAAAAACAGAAAACCACAAATCCCAAATCAATCACAAATCAACCAGGAAACAATACCCAAAACAAATCCCAATTCATCAACCCCCAAATCTCGCCCGTGCGTCGCTCGGCCTTGGCCGCCGTCGCATCTGCCTCGATCGCCGCCGATCAGCCCGATCCGCCGGCCCCCACCCCCGATCCGGCCTCCCCGTCGCCGGAGATCCCGCAGGCCGCCTCCCCCGCCTCGAATCCGCCGCATCCGGCCACCCCTAGGCCGTCGGACCCCGATCCGGCCTCCCCGCCTCGCGGCCCCCGCCTCACGCCGCCCCAGGCCGGCCCCCGAGCCCCCCGTGTCTCCATCGCCAGAGCTGCGTGCCGCCGCCCTCCGGATCCCCCACGCCGCCGCCTCCAGGCCGCCAGCCCCCCTCCGCGAAGCGCCGCCGTCGGATGCCCCCTCCTCCTCCCTGTCATCGTGCAAAGGTGAGGCTCTTCCCTTTTGTTTTCGCATGAGGTCCCCTTGCATTTCTTTGCCTGCTGCAAGCTAAAAGAAGAAGAAGAAGAACAGAATGAAAGAAAGAAGAAGGGAACGAAAAGACAGAGAGGGGGGAAATAAAGGGCAAGTATTAAAGAAGTGATTCATTTGAGTTGTCTCCTTCATTTAATAATACAACATGGCAGATATTAATTCTATAAGAGGGTGTAAAAGTATTAAGTTATATAAGATGTAAGTAATTTAATAAGTTAATTTATTTTATAAGTAAGTTTAAGTTAGTATTAAGTTAATAATTCATAACCCTAACATATAGTTATTTTTGTATAACAAGTTAAGTTTCATTTTAAGTTGTGATTTAATAAATAAAAGTTAAGTTAATATATAAGATGTAAGTCAGTAACTTAGTTACAAGTTCTAGCCTATAAGGTTCCTACTATTAATTTGTGTAACTAACTTACTTTTGAAACCAGGTACACCGACCGCCTTTCAAAACGCGCTTTTCCAGACAAAGCGATTTGGTAACTCATCGTACCCTTGGCATGGGTCTTAAAAACAAAAACAAATGCATGCCAAACTAGTTTTATTTCATTATTACAGTATTCCCATTTTTGAGCTGTTAGCTAAAATTGCACGGTATCGTATCGTAAATTGCACAGTATCGTAAAGGGAGAATTGGGCTACTTGATATGATTGACAGAAAATCGTGACTGGAAATGTAAAATTGCACTGACACTGGGTTTTGGGGTAACTTATAATGGCGAGGGTACGGGAGCGACTAGTCCAGACTTTGTTGTCACCGTGCGGGTTCTAGCAACCCATAACAGTGCCGGTGACAACCATCACAGATCACAGATCACAGATTATTGCACAGTACTCAGAGAATTGGTTCGCCCGGGTAGCACCCGCGGCAAGAGTTGGCCTCTTGGTTGCTTACTGTACCCCGCATTATAAGTCACAGTCTAGGTAAAGGCACAATTAGGCTCTCGCATCATAGTTATTTTTATCATTGCACTTTTAACTACTAGAAATTGTTGATAGCTGTAAAACTGCGAAGTTTACTTCTTCTGCTCATTTTCTCTTACTATTATGGTTCGTATTTTACCTCTTTTCTTTTAAATGCCATGCTTGTATATTTGTTTCAATATCCATGTATAGAGATACTTTGAGTTACGTCTGATCCTGGCGACCCTTCTCTTTGTGGTGGACTCGCCAGATATCTCACAGGTCGAGGAGTTTGCACCAGAGGCCGCAGACGCTGAGTTTGTGGTTGAGTACGACCAGCAGGACCAGCAGGACCCTGTGTATTGAGAGTGAGTGTGAGAGATTTGCTTTGTTGCTTTCAGAGTGTTTTGATGTATCTTTTGAATTCTGTTGTATTTTCCTTTCCTGTTAGCTGCTGGGTTGTAATAAGGTTGTAAAACCACTTTCATTATCAGTATTTTGGCGTATTTCTGCAACGTAGCCTGTGTTGACTTCATTGGTGCCTAGCAGGACTTGTGCATGTTCCAAGCAGTAACGGGCCCCGTAAGTGGGTCGTTACATCGGGCTACCCCGCTGGTCGGGGGATTGGAGTTCGGATTATGTCTTTGTGATCTTCCTGGAGGATGCCCAGATTTTGACAAGTTGGGGCGGGTCTGTCCAGCCTCGCCCGTCGCTAGCCCTCTCTGACGTTGATCAGGCGGCCGCCGCGCTGCTGTCGACCCTCCTCTTGGAATCGAAGTCCATCTGGTCTTTGTTGGACGACCTACTCCTGAAGGTCGTCTTGTGGTCTCCGGGTAGGTCGCTTTTTCAGTCTTGAATCGCCCTGTGACTCATCCTGATTTTGGTTTCCCTTGCAGGGATGGCTGGCCGCGAGTTCGTCCGTGACGTCGATGAGCTGATCCGTCGTGGATCCGCTCGGAGCCGAGGCAGTACATCCGGAAGGGCGCCTCGACGGACCGTTGAGGAGGAGGTGCGCCGAACCGAGCCCTCTGTGGGCAAGGTGGTGGCCGTGCCTCCCGCCTCTTCTTCTGGTGATCCCCTCCCCGGGGGCGTCGTAAGGGCCGGACCCGCCCCGTCAGCCCAAGAGGTAGGGGGTAATGACGGGTCCGGTGCGGTCCCTCCCGCCCTTGGCGCGCCCCCTCCCGTCCTCGAGAGTGGAGATGGGGCAAGGCGGAAGCGCTCCCCTTCGTCGCTCGCGGAGCCTCACGGAGGGAAGAAGAGGAAGGAGGATGTGGAACCCTCCAGCCCGGCGTGTTCCGTGCTTCCTGCGACTACCGCCGGGGATCTTCCGGTGGCTCTGACAACCACCCCCGTCGCAGCGTCCCCGCTTCCGTCGCCGGGAATCGGAGCCCTGTTGGCGAGCCATATGGCTTCCCTCGATGTCGCCCCCGGGAGTTCGGTATTTGTCGACCGAGCTCTGGCCCAGCAGGTGGCCGAGGGCTCCGTCCTCCCCCGGGACCGCAGCATCCTCGAGAAGATTCCCGCCGACAAGGTGTCGGACTCATTGGTCTGGATCCTTCAACAGGTTCGGCTATCTTGCAGTCCTTTCTCTTCCTTTACTCTCTTCTTAGCTCCTGTCTCGTCTTCCAGGGTTCAACGCTCGCCGTGGAGTCACAGCGGCGTGCCATCCACTTGAGGGAGCTGGAGGAGTCCTCCATGAGGGCCCGCGAGCGAGCCGGGGAGGCGGAGGTAGCTATGTCAGAGGACCAGATGGAGTCCCGGCATCTCAAGCTCCGCGTGGCCGAGCTGGAGGGACGAGTGGGTGACCTCCAGGGAAAGTTGGAGGACGCTCTGCAGTCGGCTGAGGAAGCGGCGGAGTCGTTCCGCCTGGAGAGGGAGGAGCTTCAGAGGGAGCTGTCGGATCGGCGTCAGGTGACGCGGCTCGCAGAGGAGGTGGAGAGGGGCGTCGTCGGGACCCTGGGGAAGAGGATCTTCGAGGTTCTCAGGGAAGCCTTCGGTTCGTATGAAGACCTCATCGCCCCTCGGATCGTCGAAGTCGTCCAATCTTCCTTCCGGGAATGTGTGGAGCGCGTTCGGCAAGCCCCTCCGCCGGTCGATCCCCCTCGCTCCGAGCAGGGGGAGGCGCCCGAGGATGCGTCCTCTCGAGCCCGGGTCCCCTAGGTCGTCCCTCCTGGCCGGTTATCCTCAAATTTTTTAGCATCCGCTTCGCTTTGGGCCAGTCTACTTGAAATGGATCCCTGACCCCGTTTTCTCCTTCAGCTTCGCCACCGACTCCCTGTTTCGGAGCCAACAATTGCTGGTTGCATGGATGTTTGCTTAGGCCAGCCACTTTGGGTTCTTGGTCGACAAGTTTTGCTTCGCCGGTGTTGCCCTAGTTTCTGTAGGTGACGAGCTTTGTTGTCCGTTGAGAGCGGATTATTTGTAGAGAGGTTTCTTCACTTTGATTTCCTGTAGATAAGACATACTGTTATAAACAAAATTTGACTTACTCGAACTTCTCGTATATTTTGCTTTGTTGCTTTGTTGCTCGTAATTGTCTTCAACTTTACGAGCGATGGAGCCGGTCGGCGAGGGCGAAGCTCCTCGGCTTAGGACCGGTCGGCTTTCGCGCCGACTGGGGGAGTTGCCCCCAGACTTACAAGCGCAAGGGTCGGTCGGCGAGGGCAAAACTCCTCGACTTAGGACCGATCGGCGTCTGTGCTGGCTGGGGGAATTGCCCCCAGACTTACGTGCGCGGAAGTCGGTCGGCGAGGGTAAAGCCCCTCGGCTTAGGACCGGTCGGCGTCCGTGCCGGCTGGAGGAGTTGCCCCCAGACTTACGAGCGCAAGAGTCGGTCGGCGAGGGCAAAACTCCTCGACTTAGGACCGATCTGCGTCCGCGCTGGCTAGGGGAATTGCCCCCAGACTTACGTGCGCAGGAATTGGTCGGCGAGGGCAAGGCTCCTCGGCTTAGGACCGGTCGGCGTCCGCGCCGGCTGGGGGAATTGCCCCCAGACTTATGAGAGCCTCCCCTCCAGTGAGGGAGCGGTCTTCATTCTTTTGCACCCTTAGTGAAACGTTGATTCCATCGAAGATTTAAGAAAAGACAAAAGGGAATGCGATTGTACTCTTTAGAGTCCTGTCGGACTAGTACATTTGGAGGAAAGGAAAATGGAAATGAAGCTAGATAGAGGGATGTAAACCAAGATAATCCCCTCGGACTAGGCTGCGACCGGGGGGGGAGAGACCTCGCCCGCTCACTCTATGATGCGGAGGGGTCCTTGGACGGTGTTGATCTTCTTCCCCTTGTCCGGCTGCATGGAGGTCCCTTCTCCGTGGGCCGGCTCGTCGGCTAAGCTCCTGGCGTGTCCCCGGCTCATCAGCTTCTCAATGTCCTTCTTTAAGTGCCAGCAGTCTTCAGTGTCGTGGCCATTGTCCTTGTGGTACTTGCAGTACTTCTCCCCATTCTTCCCACCTCTTTTTGCCTTCGGTGGGGGGCGATCGGCGCGCTCTTCCTTCTGTACTTGAGCGAGGATGGCGTCTGGGGTGGCGTCTCTCGTACTTTCTCCACGCTGCCTGTTTCTCGGCCTCTTCTCGGTCCGGTACCCTTCGGGGCTGCCTCGTCCGCTGTCGCCGCGCTTGGTCCCTCGAGTGGCTTTTCCCGCATCAACGGCCAAGGCCTCCTCGGTCAGCATGAAGCGCTCGGCCCTCGCCATGATCCCGGGGAGGTCATTCGGGGGGTCGTTGTGCAGAGATTTTTTAAGGCCTCTATGGCGCAGCCCTTTCTTAATGGCCGTTTGGACCACCAGGTCGGGAGGGCTGTTCACGTTCAGCCTTTCCGCGTTGAAGCGGCGCATGAACTGTCGGAGCGGCTCGGCTGGACCCTGCACTATGTTGAACAGATGTTCAGCATCGGGCTTTATCTGTCTCCCCGCCATGAACTGTTTGCAAAACAGCTGGGAGAGTTCCTCGAAGCTGTCGATGGAGCGGCTGGGTAGGCTGCGGTACCAGGTCCTCGCCGCTCCTCTGAGAGTCGAATAGAAGCCCCGGCAGAGCAGGTCGTCATCGGCTCCTTGGAATGACATGTCCCCTTCGTAGTCCATCACGTGGTTTCCCGGGTCTCCTATCCCGTCATACTTCCCCAGTGTCGGGATCTTGAATCGAGAGGGGACCCGCGCGTCGGTTATTCTCCGCGATAGGGGGCACCGGTCTCCGTGGATGCCCCCGGGGGTTCGACACCCGCCTGCCTCCGGATCGCTCGGCGGCGGAGGGGGCACAGGCGCCGGCGGGGCTGGCTCCACGGCCCTCGCCACACTGGGGGTCGGGCTGACCCGGCGTTCCCGGCTCCTCCTGCGGGTGCTCCCGCTCCGCCGTGATCGGTCTCTCGAGTGGTGTCGATTGCTTCTCCTGCGGTGGGACGACCGTGGCCGACGAGACGATGCGGTCACTGATTCGTCCTCCGTGCCTTCGGTTTCTCTTCGGCTCCTTTCACGATAAGGGGAGGAGGCGCGCGATCTCGCCTGACGGGAGCCGGACAACGTGAACCGACGCTCCGCGTTCGGTCTTTGGGTCCCGTGGTCGTCGACCACAGCGGACCGCAAGAGCGGGGGACCCCCGCCCAGCGATGGCCATCGCCCAACGCGCCTCCGTTGGAAGGCGCGGGGCCGACGAGCTGCTGTACCGTCGCGACCAACGTCTGGAGGCTCGCGTTGGTCTCCTGGGCCAGGGCACGGAGCTGTCCCTGCGTGGCCGGTTCCGACCCGCCGATCTCTTCGGTTGAGGGGGCGGGGTGATTGCCGTCGGGTGTGTCTTCAAGGTTGCCGTTGGGTGCGCCCTTCCCCTCCTCCGGGATGGGGGGCATGCGTCTCCTCCCGTTGCTGGCTCATGCCATTGCAGGTGCGGTTTGTTTCTTCGTGGGACAGTTACGTTCCCACAGACGGCGCCAGATGTTTCAGAGTGTTTTCTCACTACAAATGCGTTGACCGTGGACAACCCGGTCAACGTGGTCAAGGGGCCCGCTTGGGTCCCTCGGGTATGTCGAGTCGGTGCAGATGAGGCGCGAGTCGGTGCTGCTGACGACGTGGAGCGCGTCGGCCGGGCCGAATCGGGGTCCTCGGTCGTTGGCAGGGCGAGGGGAAGCATCGGCCCGGGTTGAGACGCTCGGCCTCGGTCGGGCGTGCTCGGCCTCGGCGGTCGGACGACGAGGGGTAGCCTCGATCGTCCAGCTGGTTGCGTGGTCGGCGAGGGGCGGAGGGGAAGCCTCGGCCCGTGGATCAGCTGTCCTCCTGCGTAGACGAGAACGCTCGTCAGGGGGCCGGACCTTGGTTCCGGCCAAATCCCCTCCGATGCCTAAGTCAGATAGAAATCTGAAAGAGGAGGCCCGGCGGAGACGGTTCGACTCGAGAGGAGATCGGAACGGCGTCTCACGGCGCGAGCGGGGGAGGAAGGAGATGAAGTGGGGGAACTAGGTCGTTGATGGAGTACCTTAGGTTTTAGATACCTGAGATGCGGTCCCCTGTTCTGTCGTCCTCCGAGCCCTTTTATAGAGCTCCCGGCGTGATTGCCCCCGGCCCACGTCGCTCGTCCGCCCTCAATCGTGCACCCTCAATCCCCCCCCCGCCGCCGCTCCCTGCGCCATGCCAGCACCTCCCCATAACTGCCATTAAGTGGTAACGGGATCGGGGGAACGGTTAACGCTGGAGTGGGTGAGTGACTCGTGCGTTTATCGGGGCCGGGTCGGATCGTCATTAGGGGGGTCCCCTGTAGGGCCTTATTGAGTGGGCCTGAGTGCGCAGATGGGCTCTCGACCGGCAATCGGGTTTTTGGGCTTGGGTCTTTCGGGCCTCAGCCAAATAGGCGTAACAACAGTGGAAATATGTAGAATAAAAACAAAATGAAGCAAAGTTTCAATAAAATGGTATCGTTGTGACTTATTTGTTTCAAATAACCTACAATACAGGATTGGTATGACATGCAATTATTCAAGACAACCTA
Organism: Scilla litardierei; assembly: GCA_030789695.1. NCBI lineage: Eukaryota > Viridiplantae > Streptophyta > Magnoliopsida > Asparagales > Asparagaceae > Scilla > Scilla litardierei. Next base: position 188,069,442 of record CM061136.1, on the reverse strand, counting down.
TAAATGGTATGACAAATATTTCAATTATTCAAGAAAACCTATGCATTTACATCAATGAATAAAATTCAAATAAAGATTATATATACACATTCAATAGTATCCCTCACACTCATCCTCCACCAATACAAATATGATCCACCAACAAGAAAAAACAGCATGCATGATGCTCAAAGGTATTACAGAAATCATGTCAAAATGATAATAATCATACGTGTTGATAACGTCAAAATGAATATTAGTATAGGACATCTTCAAATGTCAACAACAAATCAAAGTGATAATTTATATGTCAACTTCTGGTGTCAATATCACTTGCAAGAAATTAAGCAACAATTTCATACTCAAATAGATCTATCCTCACTGTAACAACTTCAAATGTCAATACTAATTTAAAGTAATGATTTCGAAATGACAACTTCTGATGTCAATAAAAATTGAAAAATGAAAAAGAACTAGAAGAAGAAGAATTTCAACGATAGAATTTGAACTTATATTAGAAAATCAAACCTTACTATCTTATACTACTTTAGAGGAGAAGATCAAGATTTATACTTTGTAGAGCCTCTGTGCTGATAACGTGTTGTGGAACAATGAAGAATGAAGAACAATTATAATACGAAAAGTAACATGAACAAGAATAGGCAGAAGATGAGTAGAGAGAATATTATTGCTATAGAGAACAATATTGAGATATACACAAGGTAGAGAACACATATTTATACTACAACCTCATATGTGTGGGTAGACAACTCTCTTCATCTTATTGTAACACCTTGATAATTAATCCATTAAACAATAGTTTAATGGCTACAAGTATGAAGTATGAATGTCTCCACTAATTTTTCTGCATATCATCAAATGCATGAATGTAGACAATGTGTGCAAGTCCATTCATTAATTTTAACACAGAAATATGAATGTCTCTACAAATTTCTCTTCACATAACCAACATCAAATGATGTGAATTGGTTCGATCCTCTCTCACGATGCACTAAAAGCCGACTAGCTGTGAATCGATCGATCAAAGTTGAGCAATAGGTGAGCTCACATGATGGTGACTCCTCATCGATCCAAGTAGACATGAGACACATTACAACAAGATTGTTAAAAGATGGTTCCCTGGTTTCGTGCATGTTTCATCGAAGCCACAGGCTTGCCCACACGCTGGAGGGGAGTGCGTTACCATCGCTGAGGGCAACTTGACGCAGTGACTAAAGAGAGCTCAGAGTGGGTGTTGAGAAGGAGTGCTGCACTCAGCCGAAGCAACTGCAGTTGCTTATCATGAGTTGGGTTGTACTTATGAGTGCGGATGACTCTCTCTGCTTTACTCGAACGAATCAAGTGGGGCTCGATGCTGCTGCTGGTGTGGATTCAACTTCGATATATTGGAAATCAGAATTCTGAAAAGCAAAGCAAGAATTCTCCAAGGCCTTATGGACTAAAAAACTTCACGTTTTGTGCTTACCAAATTCACTTCCGTAAGTAATGACAATTTGAACAACCGCATACTCTATCTCAAGAAACAAAGAAAATAAATTGCTCCATGCCTTCTCTTAAGTTCTTGGCAAGCCACTGGGCGAATTTGTTCTAAGATGGCGACTCCCGCCGCTGTGTTCCAGCTTATGCGCAGCCGTGCCAACTGGATCGACGCAACGTGCACAAATACCAATCATTCACACAGTTGCATGATCTAATGATGTAATCAGAATCTCTCTCTCTCTCTCTCTCTCTCTCTCTCTCTCTCTGTGTGCGCGCGCGCGCGCGCGCTGTGTGTGTGTGTTCTCTCTCCTATCTCATGGATGTTGGAACTTATCCAACTAAGTTGGATCTTAATCCAACGTTGGTCTTATATGCGGTGAATAATTATATAAGTGCTACGCTGTCATGTTAAGCCCAATACATTAGTGATCTGGTTTTAATTAATTGAATGGGCTAAATGAGTTAAGCAGGTCGTGGGGCCTTTATGTGTAGAGACTATTGGGCTTCAACTCGTTGATGGGCCGAGTTGGAAACCCTAGGGCTATGAAGGCTAGCCTATAAATATTAGCGGTCATGGTCCCCGGAATACACGAACAAAGTTGAGCCGTCTTTTCTACGTCCCGTCGCTAGGAGAGAAACCGGGAGAAGGCTAAAGGAATTCTCCAACCGGTTGATTCGTGCTATTCTGGAAGATCGATCGTTGCGATATCGTCAGGATCTTTCAGACTATTAGCGATGGACTCAGGTAAGCTTCCGTTAATCAGAGTAGGTTAATGATTTAAGGTTCCGCATGTTATTCATCTGGATTTGTGTTGTTTGGTTAAGAACGCATGTCTGGATTTCTAGTTCTAACAAGTGGTATCGGAGCCTCCATGCAGAGGATCTTAAATTTTTTTGCCTACTCATAATAGATCTGATAAAAAAAATCTGATTTTTAATCTGTTTTCTATTCGGATCTGTGCAAAATTTGGTTTTTTGATTATTTTTCCAACAAAAATTTTTTTTTACAAACCCTAGATCGGGGGCGGCCCGCCGGCCGCCGCCCGACACAGCAAAAGAGGGGCGGCTCTGTCGTCCCCGTCGGAAGAACGGCACCGGCGTTGCCGGCGTCGTCACAGATCAGAAAGGGGCCCACCCCTGTAATTTAAAAAAAAAAATTTTTTTTTTTGAAAACAGGGAACGGGGGGGGGGGGGGGGGGGGGATCGGCTTCCAGCCGCCCCCACCGTCGATACAGCGAGAGGGGGCGGCTGGCCGCCCCCGTTTGGTTTCAGAGGGGGCGGCTCGCCGCCCCCCCGGCGGTTTTCTCCGGCAAGACCCGGCGACGGGTGCCCTAGCCCCGTCGCCGGTAGATCAGACCCCCACCGGTCGGTGGGGGATATGTACAGGCGATCGACGCCGTTGGGGGCATGCTGAGCCACTTAACGGGGAAAGGGGGAGGCGGTGCGCCCCCCCATCAGGCCCCGACGCCGGGGAGGGGCCGGCGCCCCGCCGCCCCTCCCCTGCGACCAGATCGCAGGCGCTCTCCGGCGCCTGTGACACATTCGAAAGGGGCGGCGGTTGCCGCCCCTGATTCCGACGGCTGAAGCAAGGGGGGGGGGGGCTCATCCGCCCCCCCGTCGGGGTTTTTTTTTCGATTCACGGCAAGGGGCGACCGTTGCCGCCCCATTAAGTAGCTGCCGGCGCCGGGCACCCCTTGCCGGTGCCGGATCTGAGGGAAGGGGCCGGCGGCGGCCAGCCCCTTGATGGGCCAAATCTGCTAGGGTTCCTAACCATAGCAGACTTTGGGCCAAATTGGGCCCAAACAGTTAATTTTTCAAAAATAATTTAATTTTTTAATATATGGGCTTCTGATTTGGGCCTGTTTTGGGCACTTCACATTTTGGGCTTAAACTTGAATTTTTTGATATGTTTAGACCCTGTTTTTGGGGATACAATTAATTCCTTGTTGAAGCCCAATTTTGGATATGTTATTGCACTAATAACAAGAGGAAATAAAAGGCCATCTTGAATATATTTCCTCATTCGGTTTATTTATGCGTTGAAATTAAGTCTATTCCGAATTTTAAATTCTTTAGGCAAAAAAAATTCAGTTATAAATATACATTTCGACATAATTTTAATTTTTGTGATATTCCACCAAAGTGGGTTCCACTATTAAAATTGTTATTATTTCGGAATGTAAACGGATAAAATACATACTGTGTATGATTGGTTGCCTAAATGAAATTTAATCGGATAATGGGAGTAAATTAAAGTTTTTTATCTAAATTTCTCCTTGTTAAGTAATTCCGTATTAATTGTGCTATGATAAATTCAAACTTTGCTGTATGTATTTTTGGGGTGACTTGGTGTACTCATCATCCCGCCAAAGTGGGCTCTGTTGTTTGCACCATCTCATTTCTTAAATACAAAAGGACTTTTGTGTGCATATCTTATTCATGTACGCTACATCGGCCCAAAGGCAGATTACTGTTCTATGCTAATTTATCCACACCTGTAGCAATAAATAAGTGATGATTGTTGAGAACTTTGCATGCAATTTTAATTCGGCCCAAAGGAAGTATTAATTTTGGCATGTTAATTATTATTTTTATTTGATTGCTGCGACAAGATATCATTTGCTAGTTAATAGATTATCCAAAGATAAATATTAAGCTAGTTGGGGATATCTTGAGATGGGAACATGCAAATTTGAATTTACAATTTTGCTTCACAAATTAATACTTATGTTGTTTGTCTCTGTTTATTATCATGTTTTTCAGCTGCTACTCCCGCGAATATTACTGCTAGCTTAAACTCAATTCTGGTGCTTAATGGCTCGAATTTCAAATCCTGGAAAGAGAACTTACTCATAGTTCTTGGGATATTGGATCTGGACCTTGCGATTAGAACTGACAGTCCCCCACTTACTACGGAAAAGAGTACCTCTGAGGAAAAGAGGGAGTTTGAAAAGTGGGATAAGTCTAATCGCATGTGTATCATGATCATGAAGAGAGCCATTCCTGAAGCCTTTCGGGGCTCTATGTCTGAATCGATCACGACAGCTAAGGGTTTCCTTGCAGATATTGAGAAAAGGTTTGTCAGAAACGAAAAGGCAGAAATTGGTACGATTCTGACAAGCCTGATCTCAATGAAGTATAAAGGGAAAGGCAACATAAGGGAGTATATTCTGGAACAGTCCCATCTTGCTTCAAGGTTGAAAGCACTAAAGCTTGACCTCTCTGAGGACCTGCTTGTGCATTTGGTTTTAATTTCTCTTCCTGCACAGTACAATCAGTTTAAGGTGAGCTACAACTGTCAGAAAGAGACTTGGTCTCTGAATGAGCTCATCTCGCACTGTGTACAGGAAGAGGAAAGACTGAAGCAGGATAAGACTGAAAGTGCAAATGTTGCCTTTGCCCCTAAAGACAACAAAAGGAAAAGGGGAATGGAAGTTGCAGTTACAGCCCCACCTAAGAAACAACAAAAGAAGCCTGCAAAGGCTGTTAAGAAAGATAGTTGTTTCTTTTGTGGTGCTGAAGGGCATGTGAAGAAGCAGTGCTCTAATTACCACGCCTGGCGTGCTAAGAAAGGTACTCTTCTCAATTTGGTTTGTTCAGAAGTTAATTTAACTTCTGTATCCATAGACACTTGGTGGTTAGACTCTGGTGCAACTACTAACATCAGTGTGTCTATGCAGGGCTGCCTGAACTGCCGAAAGCCAAATGATGCTGAAAGATTCATCTTTGTGGGCGATGGCAAGAAGGCGAAGGTTGCTGCAATTGGGGATTTCAGATTGTCTTTAAGAACTGGAAGCCATTTGGATTTGTTTGAGACATTTATTGTACCGTCGTTTAGACGAAACCTTATTTCTATTTCTGCATTGGACAAATCTGGTTATTGTTGTTCATTTGCGAATGGGAAATTCAGTTTGTATCTCAATTCCATTTTTGTTGGTTCTGGTTATTTGTCTGAGACTGATAATCTGTATTTGCTTGATACAATTGCTGCAAATGAAACCTTGCATGTAGGTACACAGGTTTTAAAGCATAAATTAACTGATGAGAATTCAGGTTCGTTGTGGCACAAGAGATTAGGTCACATCTCCAAAAGGAGAATTGAGAGACTTGTGTCCAACAATATTCTCAAACCTTTAGATTTTTCAGATTTTGATATCTGCATTAATTGTATAAAGGGAAAACAAACCAATATAAGGAGATTTGAAGCCAAAAGGTCCAGTGAAGTCTTAGAACTTATACATACGGACATTTGCGGACCATTCCCTTCGGTTGCATGGAATGGTCAGCAATATTTTATAACGTTCATTGACGACTATTCAAGATATGGCTATATTTATCTCATACATGAAAAATCTCAGTCCTTGGACACGTTCAAAAATTATAAGGCCGAAGTTGAACTTCAACTAGGCAAGAGGATTAAAACTGTCAGGTCTGACCGTGGTGGAGAATACTACGGCAGATATGATGGTTCAGGTGAACAACGTCCAGGACCATTTGCTAAATTCCTAGAGGAATGCGGTATTGTCCCACAGTACACCATGCCGGGTTCGCCCACTATGAATGGTGTAGCTGAAAGACGAAACAGAACGCTTAAGGACATGGTAAGGAGTATGATTAGTCATTCTACTTTACCAGAAAGCCTCTGGGGTGAAGCATTGAAAACTACAGCTTACATCCTTAATCGGGTCCCAACTAAAGCAACAAATACAACACCATATGAGCTTTGGACGGGCAAGTCACCTAGTCTAAAGCATATGCACATATGGGGATGCCCAGTTGAGGCAAAGTCTTATAGGCCTGCTGAAAAGAAGTTGGACACACGGACAGTTAGTTGCTATTTTATTGGGTATGCTGAAAGATCGAGGGGTTACAAATTTTACGATCCCATAAATAAGAATATTTTTGAGACTGGAAATGCCAGATTCCTTGAGGATACCGGGTTTGCGGGGGGAGATTTAGGAAGAGACATTGTTTTTGAAGAGGAATATGTAGATATTCCCACATGTGATCTTGTTATTGATCAGGATTCTATTCCTGTTATGGAACAAGACACAAATATTCAAGACAATGTTATTGCTCCTCCCATTCAGGAAGAACAAACCCTTGCACCTCAAGAACCATTGCCATTAAGGAGATCCATTAGGGAGAGGAGAAGTGCAATATCAAGTGACTACATTGCATATCTCCAAGAACATGAAGTTGATATTGGTGTGATGGAAAATGATCCAATCAACTTCCATCAAGCCAAAAATGGTTCTAACTCTCTAAAATGGATAAGTGCCATGAATGAGGAAATAAAGTCAATGAAGGACAATGACGTTTGGGATCTTGTCCCATTACCTAAAGACGTGAAACCCATTGGTTGCAAATGGATATTTAAAACCAAGAGGGATTCAAAAGGTAATGTGGAAAGATATAAGGCACGTCTTGTCGCTAAGGGCTTTACTCAAAAGGAAGGCATTGATTATAATGAGACTTTCTCTCCGGTTTCCACGAAAGACTCATTCAGGATAATAATGGCATTAGTGGCTCATTTCAATCTTGAGTTACATCAGATGGATGTTAAAACAGCGTTCCTTAACGGGGACATTGATCAGGAAATTTATATGGTGCAACCAGAAAAATTTGTGTCGGGAGACCCAAAGAATATGGTTTGCAAACTTAAGAAATCCATCTATGGACTCAAACAGGCGTCTCGGCAATGGTATTTTAAGTTTCATCAAGTTATCACCTCATTTGGCTTCGAGATGAATTTAGTTGATGAATGTATATACCATAAGTTCTGTGGGAGTAAATTTGCATTTCTGGTTTTGTATGTCGATGACATTCTACTTTCCAGTAACAATGAAGGCTTATTGCATGAAACCAAGAACTTTCTAGCTAAGAACTTTGAGATGAAAGATCTTGGTGATGCATCTTTTGTATTAGGAATTCAAATACATCGAGATCGTTCTCGAGGTATACTTGGATTATCACAAAAGGCCTACGTACATTGAAAAGGTTCTGCAAAGATTTGGCATGGAAAGTTGTAAACCAGGTGATACCCCAGTATCTAAGGGAGACAAGTTTGGTCTCAATCAATGTCCCGAAAGTGAAATTGAGATAGCACAGATGAAGGATATTCCTTATTCTTCAGCAGTAGGGAGTATCATGTATGCTCAAGTATGTACGCATCCAGACTTGGCGTACATTACAGGAATGCTTGGCAGATACTTGAGCAATCCAGGATTGGACCATTGGAAAGCAGCCAAAAGGGTCTTACGGTACTTACAGAGGACAAAAGGACACATGCTTGTATATCAGAGGTCGGAAAAGCTTGAGATCATTGGATATACCGACTCTAATTTTGCTGGATGCAAAGACAGCATGAAATCTACTACAGGCTATGTTTATACATTAGCAGAAGGCGCCATTTCTTGGAAGAGTGCTAAACAGACTATTATAGCCTCTTCCACTATGGCCGCAGAATTCATTGCTTGTCATGATGCATCCAATCATGGTCTATGGCTACGGAATTTTGTCACGGGGCTGCGAATTGTAGATGGCATTGAAAGGCCACTCAAATTATTTTGTGACAATATGTCTGCAGTAGCATTTGCCACTAACAACAGGAGTTCGGCGAAATCAAAGCATATTGATATCAAGTTCCTGATTGTTAAAGAGAGAGTTGGAAATAAACAGTTGTCTATAGAGCACATTGGTACAAACTCAAATATTGCGGATCCGCTTACTAAGGGACTGCCACCCAAAACGTTTCATGGGCATGTTGCTCGTATGGGTGTCATGTCATCTGAAGATATTCAGTTTTAGTGGGAGTTTGTAATTTTGTAGTGCTTCTATTTTTGACAACATTTCAGCCTTCAGTTATGCATATTTGGTTTATGGTTTATTTCTGCAGAAATAAAGTTCAGTTTTCAGTTTGGCTTCATATTTCAACTCTATGTTTATAAATGCGTATGAAAATATGTGTTTATGTTTTGATCTCACTAAGGTTAAGGAGGATCAGTTGGAAATAGACATGTTAGATCACATCACATGTAATTTCCATGCTACACATCCACTTCATAATCCATGTCATTCCTTTGTATTAGCACGGTGACCACTGATGGGTCGAGCTGCAATTGCTGCGGCGAAGATCTCTTTGATCCTTTGCTAATATAATTGATGGACCGGATTGTTTTTGACTCATTAAAGAAATGACAGCAGGTTAAGATCTTATTTGGTTGTATGCACTATGAAATATAATTATAAAGTTTAAGCATATAGCCCAAGTGGGAGATTGTTGGAACTTATCCAACTAAGTTGGATCTTAATCCAACGTTGGGCTTATATGCGGTGAATAATTATATAAGTGCTACGCTGTCATGTTAAGCCCAATACATTAGTGATCTGGTTTTAATTAATTGAATGGGCTAAATGAGTTAAGCAGGTCGTGGGGCCTTTATGTGTAGAGACTATTGGGCTTCAACTCGTTGATGGGCCGAGTTGGAAACCTTAGGGCTATGAAGGCTAGCCTATAAATATTAGCGGTCATGGTCCCCGGAATACACGAACAAAGTTGAGCCGTCTTTTCTACGTCCCGTCGCTAGGAGAGAAACCGGGAGAAGGCTAAAGGAATTCTCCAACCGGTTGATTCGTGCTATTCTGGAAGATCGATCGTTGCGATATCGTCAGGATCTTTCAGACTATTAGCGATGGACTTAGGTAAGCTTCCGCTAATCAGAGTAGGTTAATGATTTAAGGTTCCGCATGTTATTCATCTGGATTTGTGTTGTTTGGTTAAGAACGCATGTCTGGATCTCTAGTTCTAACAATGGATGCTCGATTGCTTGGTGCAATTTGATGCCAAGTCGGCTTCTGTACACCATGAGGGAGAATCGACCAATAGGCGAAGGTTTATGGATTTGGATGATATCACGGCATGAAAATATGTTCAGAAGAAATTGGTGGCATGTGACTTGCTAATTCGTATATATTCTGAGAACGATTGAGTTATTACGAATCAAAATCTTTTTTTAAAAGCCAATAAATTTCTTACCACACGCTTGGGATATCATCCAAATTATTTTCATGAACTAAATAATAAATTCTAGCCAGATAGCATTTTCACATGAGCATATCTTTTCTATTGGGTTTTTTTATAGGTGTTATAGGTGTTACTGGTGTATATTTTTGGATTATGTTATAGGTGTTACTTGTGTATATTTTTTCTATTGGGGTTTGAAATGAATATTTACTAGAAATACCATGTGCACATAGTGCACCGGGACCTAAGAAAAACTCACATACATGATGCTCGACCCGTGCGCAGCTGCAAAGGAGAGAGAAATGTGGGTGTGCGTGTGTATCGTCCTGGGGTAAACGGGGGAAAACATGGTGCTAAAGTTCAAAAATCCCGGGGTGGCAAAGTAGAAAAAGACCAATCGTAAACCAGTAAATATTGGAAAGGGTGATGGTTTTTGTGGTTGATCCTTGGGTTAATGAAAAGGCAAGGACAAACATGTAAGTAGTGGGCATTGGAGGCTTTTTCTTTCGGGGGTGAGATGCATGGCACCTGATCATGTGGGAGGTTGAAGTGTCACACCTCTCCCTTTGCCACATGTGACAAAAGGTGCCATATGAACTTGTCCTAATAGGACAAACACCTTCAAATGTATAATAGATTTCTTGGAGGTTAAGATAGATAGACCTTAAATGATCCTTTACCACTAATAATAAGGATTATACTAGGTTCTTGTACATAATTAATACAATAGAGTAGTTATCTAACACCATCATTTTTAAATCACAATTTGGCTTAGCGTTACTTAAACGCTACATACTTGGGATAATAGATTACTAAGATGATTATTGGTATGTGGCACGGTAACGTGTTCAGTAACTTCAAATAGAAGACTTGAACTCTTTCAGACAATTTCAAGGAACACAAACCCCCGCGCAAAGCGTTTCGGTGAAAAATTCTTACATGCCACACTGATCAGACCCAGAATCAAAGCTAGAATCAGAATCAGAATTTACTTTTGACCCCCAAAGGTGAAAGCCATAGTATATGAAATAACAACTTTCTGGGTTTTAAAATTTTGCTAATGTTCTACCTAATCCACTCGCAGCCGTAACGTCCAATGACCTGTTCATGCTAAATGTAACTAGTGATAAAGTCATCAATGCATGCTAATCGAATATATCTGCTTCAATCCATGAATTGTTGTCTCCTCTTTGGGGGATCCTGCATCGGTTTCTGGTGAACATTTGACATAGTGAAATGCCTCAAACAAACTAGTTGAGATTCAAGAAGCATCATTTGGAATTTAGGTAGGCATAAAACTTTCGACGCATTCTAATACTATGTCTTCTTCAAATTTGGTGCGGCACACTAGCAAAAAACTTGATGCCAAGTGTATGCTACCTAATGTTGGGAATCTGCCTTTGACATTAATTAATTAATATACTTAGTTTGTGGATTACATTGAAAATTGAGAGAAATCCAGAAAGTTAATTGAACTTTAATTAGCTTAAGTTTTTTTTTTTCCATTTGCAGATTCTTATACCGATAGTGCAAAGACGCCAGCGACACCGCCATTATCTACTAAAACAAGCAAAGGATTGATTAATGTTGATATAAATTAATCAACACCGGAGCAGATCACCAATCAATATATACAATATATTGCTTCTTGTGCTTATGTTTCATGTAGCATGAGATTCCAACAAATCTAACTTACAAGCTAATGCCAGTGACATCAGACAATAGAAATTGAAACGACAGTTATGTGTTGCTTATGTACGAACTGAAATGACCCAAATAATTAACAAACCCTAAAGCTATTCTCCCTCATCCGAACCTATTCCAGGGAAATGAAATCAGGAGCTTGATTAGATGGTAATCTTTAGTCACCAGTGCTAACCCCACCACTAACCCACTAAACAAGTGCAAGAAATATATAGAAAGAGTTTTAATGCCCCGAATGGAATTAAAAAAACCACTATATTATCTTTTTTAAGAATAAGTCTGTTTGCTTTTAGCTTTAAGGAGAAGGATTTATGCACCCTTATCCAAGGGGTTTCACAGTTGTTTCAGAGAAGATGAATGAAGTAGCGAGTGAAGTGTTGCTTTACCTAACCAACCTAATTAATTATAAGAAAGAATTAGCAGCAGCAGAAGAGCCAGTTGTGGCCAAGTCGGATTGTTGTATTTTAGGGAGCCCCATCGGTTTCATTACTTAAAAGAAGTGTTGAATATTTTTGGTATTTTGATCTTGGATTCCATTATGTATAGGATAAAATACAAAAAAAATTAATCTGACATTTCTTTAAAATATCAAAACCATATGTGTAATGGGGGCTGTCGAATTAAGTTAGGCCCAATAAAGTGATCTAATCAATCAAATGTGTTTTAATGTATCTGTTAGGGTGTGCAACTTTAATGTATAAAGACTTATGAATGAGCTTTCTGGTTTAATGATGGGCTAAACCAGAAACACTATATGCAATTAAAGGGGCGTACCCGGTTGTGTACGTCTCCATTGCAATCATGCAATGTAGCTTTTTGTCACCACAATGGACAAATGGGGAGAGTGAGCTCCAATCAGTGAAACGAAGCCATCAATTGCTTTATGTGACGCAACGTCTCGCATTCCCCAAGCACTCAATCTTCCTTTGTTCTACACTGTCGATGCGCTACTCTCGCAAGAGATTGCGTGATGACGAAGACTGCATCGATCAGTGCGCGCTTGCTCGATTCAGCACTCTCACCTGCGGCTACTTTTTCGCGCATATATTTCTGACGTAATTGCATCCTGCTCCTCCAACTTGAAGTGCTGGTAGCAATTTCGTTGCATATCCTTGTGTTTTCCGCATCGAAAGGAAATTTACAGAGATTAATTAATGCTTTTTATTAACAGGCAATAGTGTCGGATATTGCAATCAAATGATTGAGAGGCAATAGCATTATACTTTACATGCTGCAAGATCTAAAGATGTTCAAATTAGAAATGAGTTTGCTAAATATTACCGATCAAGTAGCGACTAACTTTTTCTTATAGTACGATCACTTGATAACAGATAATACCAGTGCTTAGCAATGATGCTGCCGTGCACTAGGTTGAAAAAGTTCGGTGACATGGCCTGAATCTTTCCCAGGCACTAAAAGATGCATCCTGAGCCAGTGACAGATATCATTTTCGTCTGATCCTATTTCTAGATTTTGTGCTCTCCTTATTAGATTTGGATTCGAGCTTTATTCTCCTGCAAGAACCTGGCATCTCGCATCAACCTCTTGATGCGACTATTATTGTTTTCGTTGTACCCTGAGCAATGTGGACATAATCTATGTTCGCACTGGAATCGTGAAAATAATAATAATAATGCATGCATCTTCTGATGGATTCTGTCTCTTTAAATCTTATGTAATTTCCATTTTTGAGTGGAAGCAGCGATGATCGTGAGAATCTTCGGATGATGAGGCAGGAAAAAGCAAATTATTTGATTAATTTTAAGCATCTTTACATACTTTAGGTTCGATATAAACTTATCAGAGCTCACTTTGTTCATGATATTACCTTGAAACAGCTAAACTTTTACATTCTAGCGTCTTCATCTTTCTTGTTTAATTCCCATCGGCTCGATCGGTTGCATGCAATCTTTTGTAATGACCAAATTTACTTAAAAATTTATTAAAACATTATGTTTCAGCTCTTAATTTTTTTGTATATTTGAAAAAGGAGAATTAGCCTCTAAGTGTAAGCCCTAGACCTTAGGTCTTTATAGCTTACCTCTAAGGAATAAACATCTACAGTGTGATGAGATCATGCAGCTGACAAAGATGCGGTGTGCAGCTTTTCTCTAGGTAGCATGCTAACTTAGCCGGGTAAGCATAGGGTTTGGTGGCGAAAGCCTAGGCATCTACGGCTTCTAGAAGCCTTAGCCGTACTTGGCTAGCTAGGAACCATGTCGATTCCTTGAATTAACCCAAGCTTGGGTTAGTTTTCACAGTGGGCACGACTAGTTAACCTTCCCATATCCAACTCACTTTTGTAAGATTTTAAAATAAAATATGAGTCGAAATTGACTATGGGTAAAGCGTAAAAAGGCCGAAGGTAGAGAGAACTTATCAGGAATGAAATGCTGTGCCGTGGAATGACCACTGCCTTGAAAACAATTACGGCCCGACCGTGGTGGTAATCGGAATTGCCGGTTGCTCCCCAAGGTTAACACAACAGCTGCTGAACGCGTCCACTCGCGGCCAGAAACTTTGGAGATTGCACAACAGTAACCGGGAGGGAGATCAAGAGAGAAAAAAAAATACATCGTCATTCTATCAGGAATGAGGCCATGTTAATTTATATGAGGTAACAAAAAACTGTTACAGAATTTCAAAGGTTTATGTAATAAAGAGCTGCAATGAATGGTTCATTAACACGTAATAAACAACGCAATAAACATGGAAAGTTAATGGCTCAATCAAAGCCATTAACGCAATGAATCTGCATGGGGCCAAAAAAGGAAAGTCGCCGCAATGAATAGGGAGGTTAATTACTCATTTAACTCAATGAATCTGGACGGAGCCCAAAAAAGGAAAGTCGTGCCATCCAAAAAAGGAAGGCCAACGCAACGCATCGCGGTGCGGGCGCACGAGTGATGGTTGTGTGCGTCCTCGCCCGTTCACAAACGAGTCGTACCCATTGGAGCACACCCCAAGTCTCTACAACTCCCTTAATAAACCCCTCCAAGGTACATTACCCAAGCAATGTGGGACAAAAAAAAAGGAAAAATGGGAGTGAACAAATGGCTAAAAGAGCCATTAATTCCAACAATCCCCCACTTAATGGCTCAAGAAAGAGATGAGAAAGTTCCTGGATAAAGAGGGATGAATACTTAAGTATCAATGTCTTTCGATTGAATTGATACGTAGTGAAGTGAGGCAACAACTTACTTTCTAATGAGTGAATTGCTCTTGAACTCATTAGAGTTCGGTTGAGACCACCACAACACATATTGTTCCCTTGAGTTTGTGCAAACTCCGCGATACATAACAAGCGCTATAGGCCATGCGCACACCTTGGGTCTCATGAGTGCTCTAGAAAGACTGCCCTTGTCTTTCATAGAGGGCGGCCAAACCCTCACACCCACATAGGTGGTCCATCAAGTGCTTCTCCATAGCACCACCAAAACTGGTTATTAAACCATTAAGAGCATACAGCTCAACCTCTGCTTAAGTCCATCAAGTGCTTTTCAATAGCACCACCAAAACTGGTTATGGACTTGTCTCAAAGTGAATCCATCAAGTGCTTCTCAATAGCACCGCCAAACTTGGCTATGGATTCAAAGAACACTACCACACGCCATAGGGATGGAAATGTAGTGTTTGTTAAGAATCATATGGCTTCGTTAGACCACACTGGGTATCAACCATATAACCTTAACTCATGGGCTTTAGCCCCATCCCCCTCGACAAATCAAGAACCACTTTTCTTGGCAACCCTTTTGGTTAGTGGATCTGCAAGATTTCTTTCGAACCTCACATATTCTAAAGAAATTACTCCATTTTTCAGGAGTTGTTTAACCACACCGTGTCTGATGCGTATGTGTCTTTTCTTCCCGTTATAGACACTATTTTTAGCAACTCCAATGGCTGCTTGAGAATCACAATGAAGGGAAACTGCCGCAGATTTTTCCCCCACAATGGCATGTCTGCTAACAAATTCTGTAACCATTCAGATTCTTGCCCTACCAACTCAAGAGCAATGAACTCAGATTCCATGGTAGATCGTGCTATACATGTCTGTTTGGAAGACTTCCATGAAATAGCGCCTCCACCCAAAGTAAAAACAAAACCACTAGTTGAACTTACTTCATCATTACCTAAAACCCAGTTTGCATCACAATATGCTTCTAAACCAGCAGGAAATTTGCTAAAATGCAAACACCAATAAATAGTTCCTTTCAGGTATTTTAACAAACGATGAAGAGCATTCCAATGTTCATTACTAGGGTTATGTGTATAACGACTTAGCCTACTAACTGAATAGGCTATATCAGGTCTAGTGCAGTTCATGAGGAACACCACACTTCATATGTTTTGGCATATTCAGATTAGGAAACACTCTCACCCAAATTCTTTTCAGATGTATGCTAGGGTCAAAGGGAGTTCTAGCAGGCACAACATCAAAACAGTTGAACTTCTTCATCACTTTTTCAACATAATGAGATTGGCTCAAGGAGATGCCACTGGAGTTTCTAATAACTCTAACTCCTAAAATAACATCCGCTTCTCCTAGGTCTTTCATCTCAAGAAATTCTTGGTATCTTTCACCACGTCCAGATAGTTCCCAAAAATCAACATGTCATCTACATATAGGCATATAATCACACAATCTAGTCCTATAAGTTTAGAATAAACACAGGAACCAGATGTATTCACAACATAGCCATTCCTTACTAAAGTGCTATTAAACTTCTCATAACATTGCTTAGGTGCTTGCTTTAGACCATTAAGTTTGCATACCTTATTCTCTTGACCAACAATCACAAACCGCTCAGGCTGGGACATATAAATTTCTTCCTCTAGGTCACCATTTAAAAATGCTGTTTTGACATCCATTTGATGTACAACTAATTCATGAATTACAGCTAAGGCAATTAAAGTTCTTATAGCAATCTTGGTCACAAGAGGATAAGTATCGAAATAGTCTAAGCCTTTCTTTTGGGTAAAATCCCTAATCACAAGTCTAACTTTGAACTTTACAATTGAACCATCAGGTCTCATCTTTTTCTTGAAGATCCATTTACTATTAATGAGTCTAATACCTTTAGGTAAATCAGACAATTCCCAAGTTTGGTTAGAAATAATAGAATCAAGTTCGCTTTTAATAGCATCTTTCCAAAAAATAGCATCAATGGATCTCATTGCCTCATCATAAGTTTGTGGGACTTCTATCATAAAGGCAGACACACTCTCGTCACCTATGATGAGAATAAGCTATGAACAAATTGGCATAGGTCTTAGGTCTAATGTTAGACTTCTTAAAGTCAGGTAGACTTGCTTTAGCCAAACACCACCACACTCTAAGAAAATTCAGGTTGGGAGTATAACCTTTCCACATCTCATAAGGTGTCTAGTCTAGTTTCTTATGGGTACACGGTTAAGAATAGGATAGGTCGAACGAACAGCTTCCCCCCACATGTCATCAGACATCTCTGAACTCAAAAGTCTAGCAATCATCATGGGTACATCCAGATAAACAAACCAGCAAACTATATACGTGTTCTATCTATTTGCAGAGGTTGTTCATCTTTTTGTTTGTAAAAAACAAAATTAACTTAAAGTTGATGACAGTGAACAATAGCAGTAAAAATATCTGTTACACACTAGTGAAGCTGGCTTGGCTTAAAAGTTAATGCATATAATCAATGGAAGAAATTATTTGCCTATTGGTTAAGCATGCATGCAAATGGTGAACTTAAAATAGACTATAATTGCAGAATAAGTCGAGATAAGTTTCTCATGTTAGTTGAAATGAAGATAGCACTAAGGACAAAAGGATTGATTCATCAGCACTTGAGAATTCTCACCACATCTGTCAAGTTCCATAAATCAATCGACTATTTGGGCACACAATCTCTTTTCCCCAATGGAATCTCATATGAATTCCAAGGTCCATAAATACTTGTTTCCACACTCACTCTCACCGACTCTGATACCTCGTATGACAAGCATAACAGATATTGTAGGAGTTCATGTGATCCCATCATACAATCTTTTGGAGCTAATCAACACACAGCCTCTTTGTTAATGGTTCCCAAGCTAAACCAGTAAACAAATCCAAGTTCACACAACATAACTTAAGCATAGTCAAATAATTAATTGAAGCAATTCACGAAAAAATGAATTAAGAGTAATTAAGCATTACATACTCAATGAAACAGACTATGATCGCTTCATTTCCAAGAATCTAAATCATAAATAGTTCATTTATTTAATAAAATAGTTTCCCATTGCAGTCAAATATTCAATCAGCAAGAAATAACCTCAATGTTCTACCAATTTCACATAATTGCGTATAGAGAATACTCCAGACTTATATTTTAGAAAAGAATGCGCTCGGATCTCTCTGCGAATCCACTGCTATCAGATATCGAAACAGTATAAACCTAGATCTAGCGATAACAGAGTATCAAACCCCCATGAAAAGAAATCTACATTTAAAAAAAAGAAGTAATCTCAAATGATTCAAGAATAAAATCAAGAATATAAATCTCAAATGCGATCATAAGCAGATAGAGATAAACCAAACGACCAAAGTAAACAGTTTAACGTTTGCTCCACGAAACTCCATCATCGCGGTCCTTGTCGAAGAGGTTGAAGGCATCCTTAAACTCAGAGATTTGCTCCTTCGTCAACTAGTCGGCCATTGCCTGGGCTTCTTCAACTAGAATCGCTTTTTCCTTCCTTTCTTTACCCTCCCTCAATGGGGACCGTTGATAATTAAAAACTACAAGATCTTGTATTATTTCAAGCAACCATACCTCTTCACAGAGGGATGCTCATATAGAACCCCCACAACCAAAAGATATTTTAACACAAAGACTAGGCTCACAAACTTTGTATGTTTCCTATCAATCATCAACATCAGTTGAATATTATATCCTACAATAAACAGATCGTGCGCCTAGTTTTAATCCAATAATATCCAATAAGTACAAGGAATGGATTTGATTGCGATGATAGCCATAGTATAATAACGGACTAATTGTTTTCAAATTGTAAGATTTTAAAATAAAATATGAGTCGAAATTGACTATGGGTAAAGCGTAAAAAGGCCGAAGGTAGAGAGAACTTATCAGGAATGAAATGCTGTGCCGTGGAATGACCACTGCCTTGAAAACAATTACGGCCCGACCGTGGTGGTAATCGGAATTGCCGGTTGCTCCCCAAGGTTAACACAACAGCTGCTGAACGCGTCCACTCGCGGCCAGAAACTTTGGAGATTGCACAACAGTAACCAGGAGGGAGATCAAGAGAGAAAAAAAAAATTCATCGTCATTCTATCAGGAATGAGGCCATGTAAATTTATATGAGGTAACAAAAAACTGTTACAGAATTTCAAAGGTTTATGTAATAAAGAGCTGCAATGAATGGTTCATTAACACGTAATAAACAACGCAATAAACATGGAAAGTTAATGGCTCAATCAAAGCCATTAACGCAATGAATCTGCATGGGGCCAAAAAAGGAAAGTCGCCGCAATGAATAGGGAGGTTAATGACTCATTTAACTCAATGAATCTGGACGGAGCCCAAAAAAGGAAAGTCGTGCCATCCAAAAAAGGAAGGCCAACGCAACGCATCGCGGTGCGGGCGCACGAGTGATGGTTGTGTGCGTCCTCGCCCGTTCACAAAAGAGTCGTACCCCTTGGAGCACACCCCAAGTCTCTACAACTCCCTTAATAAACCCCTCCAAGGTACATTACCCAAGCAATGTGGGACAAAAAAAAAGGAAAAATGGGAGTGAACAAATGGCTAAAAGAGCCATTAATTCCAACAACTTTTACTCGATCATATATGCTCTCGCACACACCAAGAGGATCTTCAATCTAACAGAGTTTGTAAGAGTCTCAACATACACAATGCGCATTTGTCAAGACCACTTGCATGCAACGAGATAGTAAACTACAAACTTCAAAATCGAAGTGAGAAATGTTGGTTTATAAGCTTAGAATCTGGGATGTGGCACGGTCGGGCGTATCAGAAGATGCACCAGGCTGGCTCTCTCTTTATTTTGCATGGTCGTGCAAGCTGTTCGTGCAAGCTTGTACGGCCGCGTATACTGCCCGTGCAACTCAGCAGCGCTCTGTTTTACAGTCGTAGATTGGCGCACGACCGTGCGGATGCCCAGAAACACAAGAACGGCCAGATTTGAGCTTCTAATCTCGTCTGTTGATTTCCAAAGGGGTTTAATCGGATGGACATGATAGAAAACGCCCTCTTCTACCCTAGGGATTGTTTCTATCATAAAAAAATACCAATATGTACACACTGGACGGCTACGCATCATCGAACACAAAAGCTACGCGACGAAGAATAATAGAGATTTCTTTGCTTCTCCACGAAGAAGGTGACTATGAGCTTTGGGAGGGGAGTATTCCTTGTTCTAAAGACTGGTAAGATCTCTCCATTGGGTGTGTGCATGACTAGACATTGTAATTGCTAGAGTGCTAGAGTTATTTTGTCGAGAAGGCATACATATTTATTAGAGGAGATTGGTAGTCAGTGTATTCTCTGTATTGACATCTCTGATCTAGTGGAAGCCGTGACAACGGAAGCCTGGACGTAAGACATATGCATAGGTTACCAGTATAAATCTTGTGACTCTGTGTGATTGCTTGGTTTGATTGTGGTGGGGTTTCTTGTGCTTCTTATGATTCATCCAAGATCCTAACTCTGCATTGTTTTGATTGATGCCATAATATTTATCATATTCCGCTGTGCACACTTAGGTATTGTTTGATATTGTATCAGATTTTCCCAACAAGAAAAACGCTTCCAACCGTTACTTTGAAAAAGCAAAAAAAATTCGTTAGCATATTAGGTAACCTTGATCCTAACCACTTGCATCTTAGTTACAATGGTTTCAGCATACACATTGTGCATTTTTCAAAACTACCCACAATCGAGGAGATACTAAACCATGCACAAATTTTCAAAATTGAAGCGAGAAAAGCGCTCCCTACCACTTCATTGAGAAAAGCAAAAAAATTGTTAGCATATTAGGCAACCTAGATCCTAACCACTAGCTTGCATCTTAGGAATCATAGTTGGCTGCCAATAAGTTACGGTAATGTCCACACGCTGTTACTGTGAGGCACCTTAAAAGTTGCACTTATGGATCATCTGTCATTTATATACACTAGTGATCTTCTTTTCGCATACGTTACTTTTAGTTTTAGTTAAAAGTTTACTTGATCTCATCTCCCATGGCTAAATCATCTGTATAGCTGCTAAGGATAGAGTCAACGTATCATTCTTTGACTTAGACCTTCAAGTGCTATCAGATGTCTTTAAGGGTACTAAGTATAATGATGGCTCACACGATAAGAGAAGCATGGTGTTTGACGACCAACATTTAATGTGTCATATCGACCGCCTTGTCCATCCAGTCAGTACATGTCACATCATCCGATCTCAACTGTCACGTTAGTTGGGCTCGGAAGATGGAGACCATTGATACATCATCATAATCTCAGCCTAATAAGACATGCAACTTTGGCCCAACAATCCAAAAGCATCCTTGTTAGTTAGGTCGGTCGTCTTCTCATTTAAAATGCTAGCTCAATTGACCATTTGCTATCCTCACTTAAAGCTTCGGCTCATAACTGAAGCATTCATTGGCCGATCATTAATGGTGAAGCTCCAGAAATAAAGAACCATAAAGGCCCGGATGTTACCCTCTAAACGTCATGCCTATAAGTGCTCACTCCAACAATGGGAGAAAGCCAACTTTTTGGGGACTTTTTCTGAGACAGCTCAAGATGGGACAAATGTTTCCACCACAATATCTTAGATAATCTCCCGTCAGGTATCCCTAGACTCAGGATCTACTCCGGCCTAGCTTCCTACATTTCCAACAGATCGACCATAGTTTCCACGAGCCTCCTTTGAGTCATCATCTGACTAAAGCATCAGAGGGGATTAGATAAGCCCCAGATCCGACCGTTCCTAACGAGCTCCGTGATGCAAGAACCCAAGGAAAGCCCAGAAACAGTTCGGACTAGAGCAGATGCAACTCAAACTCGCCTGCCAGAGCTCAGTACAGAGTGCAAACACTTCAGATGTGCCGGAGATAGCTCGGATTCGGCTACAACAACTTGGACCAAGGTCCATTCAACCGAGAGGTCAACTCGCTTAGTATCTAGTCAGCCACCGGTATCTCGGATTGTACTTGTTTAGCCTAAAGTGAGCTGGTTCGGCGCCCAATCGACGGTCAAACATCATCCCCGGTCGAGCCACATCAACACAATCCCGTCGAGGTCAACCATCTTCAGTTACCCATGACCCAATCAGGCGTCGACGTCCCCCTATATCAGGTGCTGCAACCGTATCATCAACAATACTATTGTACACTCATGTAATAATATACGTTGTGAGAAAATACCTATAAACAATCACCACCGCTACCTTGTTAGATCACCATCACCACCATCATACCATCATCTTCACAACCACCAAACATTGGATGCTGATGTTAATTAGACCACTAACCATCACTATCTTGCTGCCCTATCACCATATCCATCGGACCACTCTTACCGTCACTACCACTATTACCGCTAGGCATTAATATTAATGTCATTGTTAGATCCTTATTCATATCACTGTCAGACTGTTGCTATCACCATGATCGCTACCACTGTCTTTGATAGACCATGGTTACCCCTATCGCTGCCTTTGTCCAACATCGTTATTGACACAGTCACTGTGCAACTATATATCATTGCCGTTATTGGTATACCACAATTACCACCACCATCGTCATCGAACCATTATCTTCGTACGTCTATCATCGCTATAACAATCGCTACTATCAGACTATCATCAGACTACCATATATCATCATCGCCGTCAAGCCATCAGCATCGATATTGTTACCATCAAACTGTAGCCATCGTCAACAGACCACCACCATTGTGATGCCAACACATTATTACTACCAACACCATCTGTATCTTCGTTGCCACCATCATCACATCCCTATCATCAACATTAAACCATGGTTGCCGCTAAAACCACCATTATACAGTTAACACCATCGAATCATAATTGTTGTTGGAATATCACCATTGTTACTATCGCCGTTAGACTACTACCCCACCACAACTACCACTGCTATACAAACATCATAACCATTGTATTCCTTTGAATCAGATTTCTAAGAGGAATGTTGAATTTTTAAATATCAAACGCACCATAAGCAATCTACATCCATCGTAGAGCATGCAGCCCAGGGGGAGGCACTGTGTTCTACCCCAAGTAGAACACTAGCCATAGCCAAGTACTGTTAGCGTTTGGGTAGCCAAATTCAACGATAAATAAGAAGCCCTAGCTGCACTATGCTAGGAACCGGGTAGGCTCTTTAAACTGAATGGGCTCTGGTCAAGTCATTGCAACGCGCTGTGCCCGTTAGCCCACCGATGGGCCAACATTGTGCAATAAACAATTACCATCAAATTGCTACCATGGCCATCGGACCACCATTCTGCTTCCTTTGTCGCAATGTTGTACGTCTCAGATATGTTCTGTACAGTAGGCCCTACATCTGTATCTTTGGGCCCATTGCCGGGTAGTAAAGCCCCTGGGCCCATTGTCAATGGATATGTGGGGCCCGCGACATGTGGGGTCCACTCCAGTTTTTCGGGACGCATGACAGATACGACAGAATCACCTGAGGCACGTGTCGCTTGAGTAACGTGATTGCAGATGATCCCTACCGTCCAAATTTTTTGAATTTGGTGGGAAATTTAAAAATGAGGGTGAGCCGACTGTCAGCTTTAAACCACGCCCCTCCTTTGTCGTAATCAAAAGCCGTTTAGATTTATTTACTGAAATTCAGTATGCAAAACCAATAAAACACAATAATAAAACAACGAAACCAAGGTGACATAAGAAATTTGGTAACTTAGTTCGATGCGCACAACTACATCTGCGAGGCCTCGTCCAGAAAATCAAATAACTCTACTAAACACTAATGATTACAATCATCAATACCACGTATTATAAGGAGGAACAACCTCCGCTCAATACAAACCGCTAGATGTAATCTCAATCAAACCCGAGGAGTAATTTGCGCAAGATCCTATTGCATGCAAGATACCCTTGAAAAACTGACAAAGATCAACTCTCTTGGTCTCCCACCTCGGTAGCCGTCAGCCTCCTCCCGGAGCTCCTCACAACTTTCGCAAAAGTCGTCGTTCCAGTCGTCAAAATCTAGCGCCAATCTTCGCACTTCTTTTAACCATTCTCTCACCCTGAAACACAGAGCAGTTAAAGGAAGTTAGCTCGATCCAATCCGAGAAGATTGACAACCCACAATTAACGGAACCAAGTTAGGAAGTAGTTTCGCCAAATCTTCTAAAAACAACAATAACAATAAATGGGCAAAAATCTCTCTCTCCAACCGACTCAACAATATACACAAGAGATAATAGATACCAACAAAATCTTCAACGAATTCTTCAGTTGACGGAATATAACACAATAACGTTGAAGATAATAAACTGCGATCAGAGGCTCCTCCCATCTTCAATAATCCCAAGCTCGTCATAATTCCCATTTACCTGATGCAGCATGTTGAACATAATGTATAACATAATGTTCAACATATTATCCAACATTCTACATAACACTTCAACATATTATCCAACATTCTCCATAACACAGGCTGAGATCCGTCATATGAACACATTGTGCCACTAATGACAACTTAGCCATACACGTATGACCTAACATTTACCACATCTAAAGCCTCACTACATTAAAAAAAACTCATCACCTCAATATTCTTATCTTATTAGGAATTCAACAATTTTACGGTAGCATTGCTTTTTTAACGTTACAATCAACAAGCAAATAGTATAATATAAGTTCAAGTTTTGATTTGTTGGGATTTTAACATGTGCACGTGTATATTAGCATGAACATTTTCAATCAACAAATAAAAGGGTCAAAAGAGAGGCTTAGGGCCCGTTCTTTTGCAAGAAAGTATAAATGGCAAAATTCAGAAAGTGTGGAATCTGATGAGAGAGAAATTTGGTGTAGTGTGTTCTTTTGTTGGAAAGTGGGGTTGGATTGTGGAGTTGGAAAGTTGAGGTGGGTCCCACTCCGTGTAGTGTGTTCTTTTGGTTGAAGAAAGTTGGAGGTGGAAAGTGGTGTGTGGTCCACTCAAATTTAATTTGTTTTATTTACACCTAAACTAAATACTTAAAAATTAATTAATTAATTAATGCAATATCTAATTAATACTTTGATTGGTGGAAGAGGAGAGAAGGGCCCCAGCTTCAGCGAATCAAACCGAAAAACAAAAAAAACAAAAAGCAAGCAATGCTTTGATTGGTGGAAGAGATGAGAGGGGCCCCAGCTGGCTTGGGATTCCAGCGTAATCCGAGTTCATTTCACGGATTGCCAAAGCCCCCCCCCCCCCCACTTTTCTACTGTCACATGCCACATAGGCATGAAATCCAAAAAATAACAATGCATAAAAGAACATCTTTTATGAAAATGAATGTGGATTCTTTCAAACCGTACATGAACAGTAGAAAAGATTGGAAACATATCCGACTTTTAAGCAAAAGAACATGCCCTTATGGGTTGCCAGTGCAATAAATTTTGTGGGATGTCAGCTCACCGTCCATTGCATTCTTAATCCCCCTTTTCCTTTTTGGGTTGCAACTTCGCTTGCATGCTTCGCCCATCAAATGGAGACACTTTTACCCAATGGCTAGATGTTCAAATTCCCATTCTCTCCTTCTGGTTGGTTGCATTATCTAATTGACTCCTGATAGGAGCTCCTGTTGGGCTAATATGCGGTAAATAATTATATAAGTGCTATGCTGTCATATTAAGCCCAATATATTAGTGATCTGTTTTAATTAATTAAATGAGCTAAATGAGTTAAACAGGTTGTGGGGCCTTTATGTGTAGAGACTATTGGGCTTCAACTCGTTGATGTGCCGAGTTGGAAATCCTAGTGCTATGGAGGCTAGCCTATAAATATTAGCGGTCATGGTCCCCGGAATACACGAACAAGTTAGCCGTCTTTTCTACGCCCCGTCGCTAGGAGAGAAACCGGGAGAAATCCAAAGGATTTCTCCAACGGTTGATTCGTGCTATTCTGGAAGATCATCCGTTTTGTTATCGTCAGTATCTCTTTCAGACTATTAGCGATGGATTCAGGTACGCTTCCTCTAAACAGAATATGTAATGATTTAAGGTTCTGCATGTTCGCTTCCACTAAACAGAATATTTAATGATTTAAGGTTCTGCATGTTCTTTGTCTAGATCTGTGTTGTTTGGCTTGAACGCAATCTAGATCTTTAGTTTCTACAGCTACATCATCCCTTGAAATTAGATCACTAGCACATAACTACAAAGAAAATAAAGCCGCAGCGTCTTATTTTGTAAGAATTTATCTCCTAGCTAGTTCTTCCATTATGATCCTATGTAGAGCTTCTGGTTCATCATTCTAGTAGTTCTACGGTGGTAAAATCTCACTTTAATTACATCTTGTTGCATGCTTCTTAAGACGTGAAATATTACCATTAGGGCATTTTTAGTTCCTCCTATAATGGGACTCTACTCATGCATAGATTGGAGACTTCTTCATCAGTGATCATACCAGCTTGTTGGCCTTAACTGCAACCGCTACCCTTGTCTCTATTTCTACCTCTGCCTATCACATTTGGGTTTAATGAGGTTTTGTGTGAAGATGCTTGTTTTCACTTCATTCTATTTAAGGTCGAAGTGGCCAAATGCACATCGGAGGAGGCACTGACCTAAGTAGTATATATATGATTTTCCTACATAGTACACACATATGTAAAGATTTGACGACTAAGAGTATCTCCAACCGACGACGAAGATGATCGCTCATTCGTCATTTTAGGGAGCACGATCAAACACAGCGGCTCCAACCACTCTCTCAACGCACGCGCTAAAGTAGGGAGAAGTCTAGGAGCTCGTTAGATATGGCGAGCTCCCCATCTGTTTAAAAGAATTTTTTTATTATTTTATTGAAACGAATTTTTTTATTTGTAACGGCTATTTTTTTTTTGCAACGGTCCATATCCAAAAGCTCTATTTTTTTGCCTATATATCTTGATGAATGTTAGCATATTTTTTACACAACCTTAAATTTACATATAATTTTTTTTGCTTGCTTTTCAATTTTGCATTGTCAAGATTTTTCTTACTACACAAATCTTCTTAACGAAGAAGTTGAAATTTTTTCTACACACCTCATCCTTCTCAAATTTCTACCCAAATTGATTCTTCAGTGAAAAAAGTTTTAAGGTCTCGCAATTTTTCAGTTGAAGAAGATAGTCTTCTCGTTTCTGCATGGCTTAACATCGGTATTGATGCTATACAAGGCAACAATAAAAAATCTGTGAAATATTGGCAAAGAATTTGCGATTACTTTCATGAATATAAAACTTTTGAATCTGAACGCACCGCCAACTCATTGATGCATCGGTGGTCGGGAATTCAACTCTCGGTGAATAAATTTTGTGGCTACTATGCTCAAATTGATGGAAGACAACAAAGTGGTGTCAACGAGCAAGACACGTTATTAATTATATCATTTAATATATTTATCTTTATATTTTTGTATTAATATTATTTTGTGTAATTATTATATTTTGAGCATTTGATTATATTTTTTAGATTATTCAAGCCAAAAATTTATACCAACAATGTCAAGGTCAAACATTCCAACTATTACATTGCTGGAATGAATTGAAGATCCATCCAAAATGGATGTCTGAAGGCGCGAAGAAGAAATCAAAATCTACAAAGAGTTCTAGTCCATCCACGTCTTCTCCTTCCACACCATCTTCTATGAATTTGGAAAATGATGATTTGGTAAATGCAACAGCTGTCAACTTTGATCGACCAATAGGTAGAAAGGCATCGAAGGCTATGCTGAAAAAAGACAAAGAAAAAAATCAAATGACACCCACCACTTTATTATGTAGGGAAATATTTGAGTCAAAAAAAGAAATGGATCGCCAAAAAATGGAGCTGTACAAAAGAACATTTGCTCAAGATCAAGAAAAGAATGATCGAGAAAAAGAAAGGCACGAGCGCGAACAACAAAGACTTATTCTTGGTCAACAAAAGTTTTTCTTAGAAGAGCAAAAAGAAGAAGAGAGAATAATGGCAATTGATACTAGTATCATGCCTACATTTAAAGTACAATATTATGAAAGTCTCTAAATGGAGATCGTTAAGAAAAGATTTGATAGGTCTAAATAATGCAGTACAATGAAGTAAGGCAATCATCTAGTAGTACAATCAGTTATAGTATCTAGTTCGCTCCATGTTGTTCCCATAAATGTTCTACAAGATCAATTTGAAGTTGTGAATGGATATGTTTGTCTCTAATTTTTTGATGTGTTTGAATAAAATCATTTATTTCACTAGTCCGCTCATGTGACACAGATGATTCAGTTTCTTCAACCTCATATAGTTGAAGTCAGATTGCTCAATATCTCTATCGTCTTCAATAATCATATTATGCATTATTATGCATGACTTCATAATATCATTGATTGTTTCTTGATCCCAAAAACGAGCTGGTCCATGCACAATTGCAAAGCGTGATTGAAGCACCCCAAATGCTCGCTCCACATCTTTCCTGACAGACTCTTGACATGCAGCAAAATGTTTCTTCTTATTTCCTTGAGGAGCTGATATTGTTTTAACAAATGTTGACCATGAAGGATATATCCCATCAGCCAGATAATATCCCATTGTATAATCATGACCATTAATGGAATAATTAACTAGTGGAGCACGCCCTTCCGCAAGATCATTAAACACGGTAGATCGATCAAGCACATTGATATTATTAAGAGCTTCAGGTAAACCAAAAAAGGCATGCCATATCCAAAGATCATAAGATGCAACAGCTTCCAAAATGATTGTTGGCTCATGAATGTGACCGGAATACATACCTTGCCATTCAACCGGACAATTCTTCCACTTCCAATGCATACAATTAATACTTCCAAGCATTTCCAAGAAATCCACGATCAGTATTAACCTGCACCAATCTAGCAATATCATCAATATTTGGTGATCTCAAATATGTATCCCCAAACACTGCAATAAGTGCTTTGACAAATTTTCTCAAGCTTTCAATTGCAGTGCTTTCACCAATTCGCACATATTCATCCACAGAATCTGCTGCTACCCCGTACGCAAGCATCCTAAAAACAGCACAATTTTTTTAAATGATGATAGACCTACAATTCCACAAGCATCCGTCCTTTGGACAAGTATGGATCATAAGCTTCGACATCATGTTGAATTCGAACAAACAATGATCGATTCATTCGAAACCTCCTCCGAAATAAACGAGAACCAAATGTTGGTGTTTCTGTAAAATAATCACGATAAAGTCTTTCATTACCTTCAACTCTACCTCATTGAATAACAGTATGGCCTACAATAGATCCACGACGACGTTATGCTCGACTCTCATTTGCCAATTCTTCTTCTTCAGCCATCACCATTGTCAATAATAGAAGATCATGATTACTATCATCTTGAAAAAACATTTTAGCTAATCGATTAGCCATAACTATTTATGATATATTTGTAGATGAAGTGTAAATGGAAAAATATGAGATATGAAATATGCTTATTTATAGGAAAAAAGTAGTCGTTGGAAATATAGCCATTGGAAATAGAGCCGTTGGAAATATTATAATTAATCTATTTAAAATTTAATTTATATTAATCTATTTTTTCAAATTTAATTTAATTTTTTAAAATTTAAAATTTAAAATTTTTTAATTTGGATATGGATTAGTTTAATAATTTAATTTGTTAAAAAAAATTAGTTTAATAAATGTGTAAAAAATAGTATAATTAATTAAAATTTTAAACTAATCTTTATTAACAAATTAATTTTTTTAAAAAAATATTAAATTAATCAATATTAGGTAAAATGTAGAGTATGGTTGGAGTGAGAATGTAAAATGTGGCTCCCTAAAATAGCTTTTTAGCTATAATAGCTAAATTTTGGATAAACTTTAGGGAGCCCTCTTCGAGATGCTCGGAGGCTGACTTGAGCATCAAGGTCTGATAAATTCTTGTATTTGGTATGCAGATACAAGCAGCTGCCATCACAATATTGGTATAATCAGAGACCACCAACACTTTGATAACCACAATTTTTATGCCATACAATTATTTTGCTTGTTGCAACAAATTACAAAGCAAGGGATCAACAATTTCTAAGACTGATTCGATCAGTAGCTAATAGGCCATCGGAAGGACATAATCTCGTTAACCAAGCCATTGGATTCCAGAGACATCTAAATGCCAAGGTTGCAACTCACGTGACCCAACAACCTGGGGAGGAGAAGGCATCAAATGCCTTCACCAACAACCCTAATTAATCCTGGCCCCAGCAGCCATTAATACGTGCAGACGAGTGGGGAATAAACAGTTAAAGGTCGCTGAATCTGACGTCGATCTCATCATAATAATTCTGTGTATATATATGTCTGAATTTCAACTCTGTATTTCATTTTTCGGGGGTGTCGGGTGTGTGTGTATATATATATGTATATGTATATGTATATGTATATGTATATATATGTTTAGAAACTAGAATGTAATTGGCTAATCCAATTGCTAGTGTTTGGCTTGGTGCCTTGGCAACATAACAGCAAAGCAATTGGGAAGCATAAAGGTTTGAGTGAATTAATGTGGGGTTGTATACATGTAAGCCACATCCCTTGAGATCCAATGGAATGAAGAGAACAAGGAGAGAGTGACCCACCACCTTTTCTCTCTCTTTCTCTCTCAAGGCCTCCACTCAAAATTAACCCCCCTCCCTCTAATTGGCTCCTGCGGTTGTCCCCGTAGTGCGGTTCTCACTGTAGTTGGAGCCTACTATGCATCTCAAGTGATCGACTTTCTCACACACATTATACTCACCTATTGTGCAACGGGGCCGTCTGTGGATAACTCCACATCCCCATCATCCCATTGAACCCCTCCACTGTTGGCGCAATGCAAATAGATCACATTTAAGTACCCCAACGGCAACGCCTCCAGAATCTTGCCTTAATTTTTTTCAGCGCTATGTACGTAACACTCTGAATTCTATTAATGAACATGTCCCTTGGTTTCTTTGCATTTTATTCATGGGTTTTCTAGTCTATTGATCATATGATCATCTCAGCATATGAATCCCAAATAGCTTGGATATGATGAACCGGATTCTCTTTAAGGATTTAATATAGAAAAGATGGCACATGATCTATTAGATCAGGTGTCATGGGTCCCTCTTTTTAAAGTGGTCATGTATCGTGTCAGATCCATGCGCCCCACTCTTTTGAAAGCATCGATGGATTTTCGATTTTTTGCGTTTCTGCATGCTGGTTTTGTGTTGATGCTCGTGTGTATAGATATGTATCTGTGTTACAGGGATTCTAAATATATAAATAGAGAGATAAAAAAACAAAAGGAAGGTTCAATACCACAAATGGAAGAAAAGAACATATGTAAGTGGCTCCATATCTAGTTCTCCCATCATATAATTATTACAACTTTACCAGCCACTTCTCCCCCTGTATTATAAATACCCCGTATCCCCTTCCTCTCCCCTCACTCAACAAAAGCCACTGCTCCGTGTCCTCCTCTCAACCCAAAAACAAACAAGTATTTCTGAATTAAGTTGTGAAGTTAACGCAATTAAAAAAAATGAGGGCAAGCGTGGGCTTCAGCGAGGCGACAGTCGCCATAACCGCAAAATCTCCCGCCTCCGCCCTTCATCAATTGTCGGCGGTCTCCGCGCACTCCGCCTGGCACTCGCCGGTGCCTTACCTCTTCGGCGGCCTCGCCGCCATGCTCGGCCTCATCGCCCTCGCCCTTCTCATCCTCGCATGCTCTTACTGGAAGCTCTCCGGCTATCTCGACGGCGGCGACGAGACCCCCGGCGACGTCGAGAACGGAGGCGGTGCAGACGGGGCCAAGGCGGCGGCGGCGGCGGAGGTTAGGCCTCACACTTGTTACGAGCAGAGGATTGTTGTGATCATGGCGGGAGACGAGAAGCCCACTTTTCTTGCCACGCCCATCTCCAGCCGGGCGTCGTCGTTCGGGGATCGTGCCAGCAGCGCTGACGGGAAGAGCAGCAACGGCGAGGTAGACGGTGACGGTGAAAGTAACGGCGAGGGGAAGAAGATGGAGAACTTGAGTCAAGAGGACGGCCGGCACCAACAGTGAGAAATAGAATGAATCTTCTTCTTTTTATTTTAGTTGCAGGATTAGTGGGTGGTTTGATCTTTAAATTTTGGTCTCCGAAGATGTAAATATTTGAGGTGAATGGTATTGAAAATGGGGTTAATTTGATATTTTCGTCTTGAACCCTTTAGTGCTCGCTCCTCCTAGCAAAATTGCAAGTGGAGGTATGCTTTAAAAAATTTATGTGGAGGTTCTACAAATATTTGATTAAAGATGTGTAAAAGGAATAAGATGCAAGTGGAGAGCTGCAGATGAAGCTAGCAACGTAGCTTCTTTTTTTCCCTTCAGCTTTTTGTGAAGTTGTTCCTTCTTTTTTTTCTTTCTTAAAAAGGCAACAGCGGATTCAACGAAGGGATCGAACTCCTTCGAGCCCTCGCTGTTCAGTTTTCGATATTATATAACATGAACTGAATTTTGTTTGTTTGTTTTTATTTAACCAAAAAACAGCAACTACTTATAATCATTGGGTTTTCATCCTTATTTTATGTATAGTTCGTTAGGCTTTTAATTAAGCTTTTAATTTTTTATCAATCATCAAATTGTTATGCCATGAGTCATCGTACCAATTTAAATTGTGGCTAGTCCAATAAAGATAGGTTAATCCCACCGTTTTACTCCAGAGCACAACTGCTTATTTACAAGTCTGCCATTTACTCCCGTACACATACCATTTATTTATAAGTTTTCCGTTCAAATTTACTCTCCGTGCACAACCAATCAAAAATTTCGAAAATGATCAGGTTGTGCCTGGGGGTAAAACGACCTACCGTCGACGAACAGCGACGCAGCCCTCTACATCGACCTCCCCAGCCTCGCCCCCCTCTGCTGCCCCCCTCCGCCGACCTCCACAGCCCCTCCGCCACCCCCTCCGATGACAACCTAGACCCGCCCCCTATGCAGTCCCCCTACGCCGACCATCTTCAGCTTCCCCAGCACCCTTCGTCGCCCCTTCCACCGACCTCACCCTGCCCTTTCCAAACCCTAAAATCCCGTCGGGGGGGGGGGGGGGGGGGGGGGGGGTGGTGGTTGTCGGCGGCGGGAAGACTTTGGTAAAAGAGGGTAAAATTTGAATGTCACTTTTTAAAAGCAGTTGTGCACGAGAGTAAGATGTGCAAAGCAACTCCCTAATGCTATTGTTATACTAGGTGCGATAAGGTTGAACAAGACAAAGCCACACCGGGGACGTCTATTGTCCCACCCAATTTAATTTGGGTAGGACATGTTGGACAACACCGCTTCAATTAGGGTTTGGTGTAAAGGAAATTACCAAATACCCATGGATATATTCTACATGTACAAGCTACTTAAGGAACATTGTAGTTATATATCATGAAGATTGCTATTCCATTGTGTTCTTACTTGTGTATCATAGGATTTAGGTAGTACGACATTCCGACTTCTCCTAAATTTTCTTCTCTAGCATTTGTAAATGGTATGTTTTATTGTTGGAAAATTCGATCTTGTCAGCATATTGGTTAGATATGTGCCAGTCATATCCATGGTCCTTATTGTGTTTCGGCCTATTTGTCTTTATTTATCCAACACAAACTTGTGTGTGTGCTGCAATAGAGACCGTATTCACAAGTAAACATCACAACACTTGGTCGCCATTAGAATGATCAGAGAACACGTACATCGATCATGGTGTAAACGCATTTTGTGTATCCAACACATTTGGATAAAGCTCTTTTAGTTAAAGCGTAAAGAGATAACCATACTGTAATCAAAATTTTGCTGCCTGGCTTTGTGTTACGGAGTATCGGTGTGCACCAATCATGTTGGATTCTGAGATGGCAAATAGAATACTACAAGGGTGTGTTTGAATAATGATATCCTCTATAATTCTACCTAAGATTTCAATTAGAGTTATCTAATTAAAATCTTAATCAACAGCTATATGTTGCAAGCTGCTGAAATATCAACACAAGTGCAAAATATAGAGTGATTAAACCTGAATCAACATAGAGACATAGAGAATCAAACCAAGCACAGACAAGTCAGTCGTAAACACAAGATGTATTCTGGTTCAGCCACCTCGTGACCTACATCCAGTCCCAAGTCTCACTTGACTTTCCACCATTCCACAAATAGTACAACTTGCAACTTGGCGAACAATACTCGCCTTCGCTGCCCAACCTCTCAATCGAGGGCCAACAGGCCCAACACCAACCCATCTTCCCAATAGGATTTTACAACAACCTCTTCCCAAAAGAATTTACACCACCGCCACTTGTGAATTTTTCGTCTTACACATAAGTGAGAATATACTTACAATTCTCTTGTAGATACAATTGCATTTAGCCCAAGTTAAAGCTCTTGTGTATGTGATAAGGCTCTAGAAAAGCTTGATCTCAAAATAATAGATTGAGGCTCTTGGAGAGCAAGAATTGTGCTATTTTTCGTGTGATCTCTGTTTTTCCACTCACAATTATTCAGCCGCCTGATGTAGAATGATCAGAAGTCTGAACAGTGGTCCAGCCGTCTGAAAATCCTTCATCAGATGTCTGGTTGCTGGGAGTTTGGACAACATTTTCTTATGTCCAACTCTATTGTTAGCCATCTGATGTTATGTTCCCAGACGTTTGAACAGTTGATCAGCCGTCTGGAAATACTTCACCAGATGTCTGATGATCACTCAGCTTTTCTGCCTGTTTATAGCTGTTGGGCTGCGATTTTCTGGATTCTCTTTCTTGGTTTTTGTGCCGATTTGAGAAAGTATTTAACCCAATTTGATATGCAAATTTGGGTACTCTTCTACACACAAATCCACACATTTGTGATCATTTGAGAGTGCATTTCTTGATGGTTTTTATTTGAAGAGATTTCTTTTCCCTCATTCTTTCCCTTCACCTAAAGCATGATATAGAGGTTGAAACCATAGCTTAAGGAGAAGCTTACAAGTGCATCAAGCTCATCATCAAGCACTTGGTTTATAAATTTCTATCCACTCATATTCACATAGGTTATAGTTATTCAAGGCATAGAAAAGTGTGTATTCTGTTTTGTTTCTTTGTGAAATCTAGTTCTCGGGTTGTGAGAGCATGTTGGATGGTTACTCCATCAGCTTTAGGAGGGTTACTCATTGGGAGGGTTACTCCCTGTGTGTCTTAAGAGGGTTGCTCTTGTGCACTCCTGTAGTGGAGAGTTGCGACCAAGTACCAGGTTGTGGTGTTGGTTGATTGTACCCAGTTAGGGCTAGTGAAATCCATGGAGTGCGATTGCAACGTGTGACTGAAGTAGGATAGCCTCATAGGGATCTGAACCAGGATAGTCCTTGTGTTTGCGTTTGTATTGGCGTCATTTCTCCTTGTGGTTGTTGTTGTTGAGCGCTTTATTTTTATTTTCGATGCGTTATGTGTTGAAATATTAGTACCTCTTTGATTACACATATTTTCTTGCCAATACACTATATATGCACGTTTAATGTATGTTGTGTAGCCACAGATCCTAACACGCCCCTTTAAGAGTTGGCCTTTCAGGCATTTGATTATAGAACGAGCCATTATCAATGTGGTTGACGACGTGGATATCGACTCGTTCCCACAGACGACACCAAATGTTCCGGGGTGTTTTCTCACCAAGTTGTTGAAAGATAATCTAAAAGTAGCAGCTGACATAGGACGACGTACACCGCTAACTGGATGGTGGATGAGCTATCTTCAGGCTGAAGGAGCCTTGATCCAAGCTATCGACATCGGGTCTGAACTATCTCCAAGATATCTGCAACATATAAAGCTCGTCAGTGGGTCGAATTTGGGGTCCGATCTAACCCCCTTCAATACTTAAGTCAAAGGTGGCTTGAAGAGCAGGCTTATTGGAACTATGTCCGACCTGTTGGGAGGTCGTCCACTAGTTCTTAGGATGAGCAATGAAGAAATTGTAAGTTAGGTGGAGCAAATTTTGAGTATGAGAGTACCTCAGTGTTGGTTCTCAAAAAATCCCCCATCTCTCGTTGCTCTTAAAACTATTTATAGAAAGGCCGTTGCATGGTAACGCACAGTCTAATAAAATTGCTTTATTGTCCGTTTTGATGAGTAGGCATTGATGAAAAGGCATTGATTGGGGCAATGGTCAGTCCGAGCATTGACGAAGAAAACGGTCACCATGAATACAAGCCATAAGTGATGTATCAATGCCATGAATGAATGCCATAATTGTTGTAACAGTATATACATATGCATATGCTCAAATGAATCAAACATAAAAATGAATCTTTTTTATCTTTTCTTTTCTTTCCTACTTCATCTTCATCTTATTTTTCTCTCTCTTATTTTTTTGCTCAAATTAGACAGAGCCTAAAAGATGTCGAAACATGTGTGAAGAGATTTCAGCCAAAAGTAAATCTTTCATAATTTTAAATTTGTGCACCCCGAATCTAATTGATTACTTGAGTTTCGAGATATACGGGGAAAAAAAAACCATTTTATCCTCTTCGCAGAGTCGTGTGATTGATAAAGAACTGGTCAGGGTTTTTGACACTGTAGAGTAGGGATTTAAGTCTGCAATTGTTGGGAGTAAATGCAGGGATAGGGTTTGGATTGGAGAAGGGGGAGGACAGAGAGTGTGGCCGACAGCAAGAGGGTGAGCAGCCAGTCAGATGCCATAACCATGGGAAGTAGCACTCCAATTGGGGCTGCTGCTGCAGGGATCCTTCATGTTTATAGGCGGATCCCATGAAAAAGATCTGGGGCGAATACGCCATGAATTGAGAGGGCTACGTGTGGGGGCCCATTAAAGGACAGGGCTGTGTTGGATTCATTCATGAATTGAGAGGGTTACGTGTGGGGGCCCAAAAGAACACAAAACTCTATTTTCTCTCTCCTTGGAATACAAACTTTCCCTTATTACATTTTTCCTATTCCTGCAAAAGAACATGCCCTAACTTAGATATGGGTGGCCTCATAGGCCCTTGCCCTTGGGTTATATAATGGCGCCAAAATAGCAATGCAAAAATTATAGCGATCTCATGGATTTTCTCTATTGCATGGTGATCTCACCCACTTGGATATGATGGGACCCAACGGCAAATCCATTTTAGGACATTATTATTTATTGAGTCTCCGTTTTTTTTGTTGGGATTCTGATCCTCGTCTATTTTATTTGCGGTTAATGGTAAACGACATGATCATTACGCCGACAAAATATAAAATAAATAGTTACATGAAGAGAGCAATACCAGTATGTACGTGTGACTTTATGAGAAGTACTCATGTTTCCGCAACCCATTGCTCTCCCTCCCGCTATGCGTCGAGTGTTATTTGTTGCTTTCCAGTGAATCAAATATACATATCTATCATACGAAAGAAGGCATGCCAACTGACCTAGCTGGAATGTTTGTCCCCGTCACAAGCTTTGACTGGGACAAACACTCAAAAAAAATGACCACCCAACCAACTTATTTTCATGGTTGTCATTCCACCCAAGAACCAAAAAAACACACCACCCAAAGTCACTTATTTACATGTTTGCCCTCTTTTGGGCTTTGGGGTTTTGGGCTTTTTTTGGGCTTTGGGGTTTTTGGTTTTTGGTTTTGTTTTGGGTTCCTTTTACCCCCGACGCTACCGACACACACCCACGCTTCTCTCTCCTTTATGGTTGCGCGTGTGCACTGCATACTTTTCGTGCGGGTTTTTTCTGCGCCGTGCAATTTGTGCACTGGTTATTTCTAGTACACACCCACACATATGAGGAATATGGGCCTGAGCTGACAGCGCATGAAATTTTTCCTGTCAACGAATTTGGGCCTGAGCTGTCAGCGCATGAAATTTTTCCTGCGCTGACAGCAATTTCAAGCCCAAAAATGATTTCAGCAATTTCAGGCCATAGTTCTAATTGTTATTTTTTGACATTATTTTGGACCCGAATGTTCCTCTATATATTGTATATATTGAGGGTTCTTCAGATTTTATTGCAAGACTTCAATGATTAATTTGTGAAGAGAAAAATTGTTTTAAGCTTAAAGTTTTCAAAAGAAACCTCATTCCTCTTAGGCCAAAGTTTTCCAAAGTTCTTCATCTTTATTGGCCAAAGTTTCTTGATCTCCACACGCCATAATCTTTGCCTTTAGAGATCAACTCTTCTACTATAGCCACTACATATCCACAAACTGTACACGAAAGGCTATATGTAAAAGTGTATCAATCTTATTGTAATTAAGTGAAAACCCTCATTTGTGAGGTGGTGAGATGTTATTTTCTCTTTGGAAGAGATTATTTGTTGAAAACCTCTTGGGAAGAGGTGTTGTACTATTTGTGATAATAGTGAAACTAGTCAAGTGGGACTTGGATATTGGAGTATGATACGTGGCATCCAAACCAGTGTACATCTTGTGTTTGTGATTGCTCAACATTTTTTTGTTGTTTATCTCTCGCTTATTAATTCCACTGCATACTCTTTGCAAGTGATAATTATTGTTGATTAAGAGTAAATTGGTTAATTCTAATTGTAATCTTAGGTAGATTTTTTGAGGAATTTTTATACAGTAACCAACTCATCTAGTGTACTTACCATTCACAGGGATCCCAACAAAATCCATATCCTTCTGAAATGTAAATATATTGAATGAATTACAAATTGACTTACATATAGAAATAAGTGATGAAGATATAGAAAATCGTAATTTTGATAATTTAGCCTAGTTGAAAAGCAAAAAAAGCTAATGAGCAAGGAAGATTTGTATTTTGTTCTTCCTGTCATAATAAAGCTATTGAGCATTTCCTTGGCCGGTTGCTGACCTAAAGATACAATCTTTTTTATGCTCAATTGTGTTTGCTGCTTGACCTCTCACCACTTGATCGTCCGACGATCCACAGCCCCCACGACGCTATGCACAACACATAAAAGCACACACGCTTCAAGAGTATAAAAGTGTTGCATTGATAAAATTCGTGCATTGTTCTCGTATTTCAAGCCTGGTTGACAAGTGTCATTTGGTTTAAATTATTGGAACTTCTTATAGGAAGCACATTGTATCAAAATTCATCATCAAATGATACAAACCCCCCTTCCATCTCAAGTTCACCCTTTAATCTTTCATCTTTGAAAAATAATAGGGAAGTTTTTGGGCCTACAAATATTTCTCTCTCTTTAAATTGGGCTTTCTTTGGGCTACTAAGAAAACCAATAACACATGAATAAAAGAGAAACTGAGTGGGCTTTGTGCCGGAAACTTTAAAGTTAAAATGTTGGAATATTTTTGGGCTTGGCGTGAGAACGTTAAAAGAACGAGAAAGTTTACAAGGAAATACTTCATGTTACGGGCTAAAAATTTTAAGATTTCCATTCATCAAATCCTGCGTAGATTTTCATCGTTTAGGAGTTGCATCATCTTGCATGTGATTGACATGAACTTGAATTATCATAATGTTGTTGGGTAAACTTGTTTGAGAAATATTTTAGTAGTGTGGTCGTTAGCAAAATCATAACAGTTCACTTCAAATAAGATCATTACATGTGACAAATAAGATCATTACATGTGATATATGCCCCTCATTTCAACATGCATAGCACGCTTCAATGAAATCATATCGAGTGGACCTACTGGTACAATAACCTAAAAATTTCAAGCATTAGTGGATATTTCGAGCAATAACAGATAAAGGCTGCTACTTGCATCACTTCATAATTCACATAGAAGACATTGCCAACAGTCAATGCTATATCATGCGCATCCATTTGCATCTACACTGTCTCGTGTTAGTTAGTGAAAAATTAAACTTTAAATTAAAAAATTTCGCCGTCTGTGGGAATCGAACCCACGACCACACGGTTAAAAGCCGTGCGCTCTACCGGCTGAGCTAAGACGGCAACACGCTTGTATGCGTTACAGTATTTATTATTCTTTAAAATAATATCATTACGAGTCAGGATGATATAAGTAACTATTATACTAATTGAACATACAATATAATGAAATAAATGACAGTATCTATACAAAACAATGCACACGAGGATAACATGTCTTAATTGAGCTTTGACTATTAATATGAACATAATGTAGCTATAATTATCAAGAATAAACAACGCACTCGATTTACCCAAACTCTTGCGATGTCAGGTTTATTATACCGAATAAATCATCATGTCAGTGATCATGTTTGATAGGCAATATTTTCCAATCCAATGTATAATTTGTTTAATCAACCAATTTCATCAATATGCAACCAGAATCATAAAATTCGATATAATATTTCAACATGGCACATGAATCAATATTGATTTATCATCCTCACAAAAATAGTATTTATCTTAAAATTTCAGTTGAATTTTAAATATGTTTTCTTTACAAAAATGAAAGCTAACTTGTTGCATGATTTAGAATTTTAAGACTGACATTTTTTTTATTTTTTAAATTAATTTGTTAGTGTGAGATAGTCCCTCCTTCGAGTGGCTCCTCTTCTTCAAGACGTCTTCTAGCTCGCCCCATTTGGAGAACAACCAACCAGCTAAAAATAGAATCAGGGAAATAACAAGGAGAAAAATGTAAAGAAGAAAACAATTTAACAAAAGTAAAATTGGGATTTAATAGCTTGAGAATCGATGATTTACAATTCTTCCGTAACACTATTTATACTCCTCTCCTCCTGGCGCCCGCTCGCCTCTAACAAACTCCTTAACAATATCTCTAACCGAATTGAGGAATGTATTCCGCCAGCGTTTGATTCTCTTCTCCGATGGGTTCCTTCGACAGCTGGGGATAAGGAAAGAGCCAGCGTTTCAGGCCGTTAGAGCTCAACAAACTGGGACCCACTCTTTTGCAATTGATCCGGCGGATGCTTTCGATTCATTTATTCTTCAACGGCTGGGATTATTTCGTAGCTGAACGGACCGGATCTCTTGATCCCGCTATCCAACGGCTCCGCTGACTCCAACGGCTATCTTCTTTGATTCAAATCCGGCGGCACGCCCTGCTTCTTCTCCAAAGGGTACCGACGACGACTCCATGCTTCCAAGCTCTATTCCCTCCGCCGAGCCTCTTACATAGCCTCTCCCATTTTTCGACCTTGCCTCAAGGTCGAAGGTTGGAAATCGCTTGACGAGATCCCAGTAGTTCTCCCAAGTGGTGTCATCCAGCCCCCTCTGTTTCCACTTGATTAAAACTTGGGAGACCAAGGCATTCTGACGTCGGAGGGTCCTGCGATCCAGAATTAGTTCTGGCTCATCAACTATCTCTTCCGTATAGCTAGGTTGATTAGTTTGTAGCACCACCCGAGCCCCTAATTTTTCCTTCAATTGTGACACATGAAAGACAGGGTGAATCCTGAAGGTTGTCGGCATGTCGAGCTTGTATGCAGCCTGTCCTATCTTCTCCAATACCTTGTAGGGTCCATAGTACTTGGAGGATAACTTGTGGGGTCTTCTCATCGCAGCAGACACTTGCCTGTAAGGCTGTAGCCTCAGATACACCCAGTCCCCTGCTTCAAACACTCTCTCTGATCTCCTTTGGTCCACATATTTCTTCATCCGGCTTCTTGCCTTCTTCAGATTGTCCTTGAGGAATTGGAGGGCCACTTCCCTGGAGAATAGTTCTTCTTCAACCACCTGCACATGGGAGGTGTGAGGAACATAGCTGAGTAGTGTTGGTGGCTTCCTTCCGTACATGGCCTCAAATGGAGTCATCTGGGTTGGGGCCTTCCAAGTAGTATTAAACCAATATTCAGCCAGAGGCAGCCACTTGGGCCATTCCCTGGGTTTATGGCTGCAGAAACACCTCAAGTAGCACTCGAGCTGTTTGTTAGTGATCTCAGTTTTCCCATCAGTTTGAGGGTGGTATGAGGAGCTCATTGCTAGGGTAGTACCTTGTAGAGTAAAGAGTTCTTTCCAAAATAGGCAGATGAATACAGGATCCCTGTCACTAACTATGGTTTTGGGAAGGCCATGTAATTTAAAAACCCCTTCAAAAAAAAACCTGGGCCACCTGCTTGGATGTGAATGGATATTTAAGGCTGAAAAAATGAGCTCCCTTGGTTAATCTGTCAACCACCACATAGATAGCACTCACATCCCCACAGGGTGGCAACCTAATAATGAAATCCATAGATATGTCCTCCCATATCTGTTCTGGGATAGGTAGGGGTTGTAGTAGCCCAGGGGAGGCTACATTCTCAGTTTTGTTACGTAGACAGACATCACATTCTCCCACAAACTTCCTCACATTTGATTTCATTCCCTCCCAGAAAAATACTCTCTTCAATCTGTACAATGTTCTGGTTGTATCTGAATGACCTCCCATTGGTGTGCTATGGTACTCTCTCAACAATACTTCCACTACTCCACGGTTCTGGGGGTTCACTAGTATTTTCTTCTTGTAATAAAACACTCCATCTAACTTCCTGAGGTCAGTAGAGCTTCCTTCAGCTTCTTGCATTTTCCTTTCAACATCCCGGAAGAAAGGGTCAGTATTCACCATATCTTTAATTCCCTGCATCCAATCAGCCTGGACAGCTGACACCTGATACGAAGAATAGTAGTCCCCTTGTAGGACTTCCTCTCCCTCCATTTCCCTGGACAAGGCATCTGCTGCAAGGTTCACCCTCCCAGGTTTGTATTCAACTTTATAATCTAGTTGTTGCAATTTGACTAACCACTTACTTTGGATCCCATGCTGCAATCGCTGACTCAATAAATGGCTCAGGCTACGGTGGTCAGTGCGTATGGTGAACTTCCTCCCAATTAAGAAATGGCTCCATTTCTTTGTAGCTATAATAAGTGCAAGTAGTTCTTTCTCATATGTGGATAAGAGGAGATTCCTTCCCTTCAGTTTGGAGCTCAGATAAGCCAATGGCCTGCCTTCCTGCATCAACACAGCTCCGATGCCATACCCTGATGCATCACACTCCAATATGAAATTTTTACTAAAATCGGGCAATGCTAAGACTGGGGATGAGACCAAGGCTTCCTTCAGTTTCTGAAAAGCTTCACGAGCTTCAGGGCTCCAGGCAAATTCTCCTTTCTTCAACATGTTGGTGAGGGGAGCCGCTATGCTTTCAAAGCCCTTGACAAACTTGTGATAGTACCCAGCTAAGCCTAGGAACCCCCGCAAGGCTTTCACAGTTTTGGGTTCAGCCCATGCTACCACGGCTTCGATCTTCTTTGGGTCTGCAGCTACCCCTTCTCCGGAGATCACATGCCCCAAGTAGTCGACTGAATTCTTTCCAAATTGGCACTTAGACAATTTCACAAACAGCTGGTTGTCACTTAGAATTTGGAAAACTTTCTCCAGGTGAATCATATGAGAATGGAAGCTGGAGCTGTAGATTAGAATATCATCAAAAAAAACTAGGACGAATTGCTGCAAAACTGACCTGAAGATGTGGTTCATTAGAGATTGAAACGTCGACGGCGCATTGGTGAGCCCAAATGGCATACCAACAAATTCATAATGCCCTTCGTGTGTTCTGAACGCCGTTTTGTAGATATCATCCTCTCGTACTCGTATTTGGTGATAGCCTGACCGCAAGTCCAATTTGGAGAAGACAACCGCTCCATGAAGATCATCCAAGAGCTCATCTATTAGAGGGATGGGGAACTTGTCTTTCACAGTCTGCTGATTGAGAGATCTGTAATCAACACACATTCTCCACGAGCCATCGGATTTCTTGACCATAACCATTGGGGAGCCATAGGGACTGTTGCTGGCTCGAATGACTCCTGAGCTCATCATTTCAGACACCTGTTTCTCAATTTCACCTTTTAAAAAGTGAGCATGCCTATATGGGCGTATGCAGACTGGCTTGGCTCCCACTTCTAGTGGAATGTGATGGTCACACTGCCGCTGTGGAGGTAAGCCCTTTGGCTCATCAAAGATAGTAGAATATTTCTTGATTAGCTGCTGAAGCACCTGAGGGTGTTGCTCAACCTCTTGTGATCAGCACTGCATTGGAATAGGGGTCATAGTTAAGGATTTCAGCTGGATCAGATACCTAGTCCCTTCCTGCCTTAGGGTCCTTTGCATTTGCTTCTCCCCTATCAGCTGAGAATCACCTTTGTAACCTTGCCATACGCATTCTCTACCCTTGTACTGGAATCTCATTTGTAATTTCTTAAAGTTCATCACTATATCATCCAGTTTCTCAAGCCATTGTGCTCCCAACACTATCTGGTTACCACCCATTGGCAATAAGAGGAGGTCTAGGGGCACAATAATGCCTTGGCAATGGAGCATCACTCCTCTACAAATTCATGCACCTTCTAACTTGTCACCATTAGCCACCACCACCTTAAAATTCTTTGATTCTTCCACCTCCAACCCCAGAGTCTT
This sequence comes from Scilla litardierei, assembly GCA_030789695.1. Classification (NCBI taxonomy): domain Eukaryota; kingdom Viridiplantae; phylum Streptophyta; class Magnoliopsida; order Asparagales; family Asparagaceae; genus Scilla; species Scilla litardierei. The sequence goes on along the minus strand of CM061136.1, from coordinate 188,025,677 downwards.
GACCAGCTTCGGATGTATGAAGCTGTGCGTAGACCCAGAGTCTACCAACACCAGGACTGATTGTCCCTTAATGCTGCCCTTCAGTCTCAATGTATGTGCATCAGGCACCCCACACATGGCCTGCAATGAAATTTCAGCTGAGTCCCCTTCCTTGTTCCCATCATCCTCTTCCTTATGTTCCTGATTTCCCAGTAGGGTGTCATTGTCAAGTGTTGCTTCTTCAGTATCCTCATCTTCCCATACCCCCTCCATAATAAACAACTTTTTGCATTTGTGATCCATGCTCCATTTTTCATCACACCCAAAACATAAGTGATTTCTCCTCTTGTACTGAATCTCCTCTTGTGTCAACTTCCTAGGAATTGGGGTGGTGTTAGAACTCTTACTAATGGACACAGTTGCTGGGTTGTTATAGGGAAGTTTGGCTTGAGTTGATATTAATGCTGAAGGTCGACTGGAACGTTTGGATAACAAAAATTTTTCTTCGAAATTTTTTGCCAACCTGATAGCTTCTTTGAGGTTCTGTGGTTCTCCAGCTGCTACCTCATACATGATCTCCTCCTTGAGACCCCCCACAAATTTGTCAAGTATGTATTCCTTCGACAATTTATCTAGGAATCCCATCACCTTCTCTAGTTTTTTGAGATAATCACGGACTGAACCCTCCTGCTTTAATTTGGTAAAGGCTCGGAAGGGTTCCTCCATCTCTGGAGGTCCAAACCTAGCCATGACCTCCTTCTTGAAGACCTCCCACTGCATGAATCCCTCCACATTGATCTTGGCCCAGTCGTACCATTGCAGGGCCTCCTCCTTCACATAGAACCCACACACCTTCACCCATGCATCCTTCTCCGTGTTATAATAGTCAAAAATTTGGGCCACCTGATTCAGCCATGGTATGACCTCCTCTCCCCCTTTGAATATAGGAAACTCCGGTCTCAGTCCTTTGGGGGTTCCATGCCCTTCTCCTCCCCTTTGGTTGGAGTTGTCACCTCCATTATGAAACGACAGATCTGGGTCCCTTGGAGGCCCCCTTCCATGATTATTAAAACCAGTAGATACATGCACTCTAGAGAGGTTGTCGAGTTTACCTGCTAGGTCTTGGAATTGGGCATTACTGATGTTTATCTGCTGTTGGATCTGTTGCTGAACTAAGCCCCATTGTTGCTCGATGCGTAGGTGCGTAGCCTTGTGCTCCTGCTGCATCTTCTCCCATTGTAGTTGAAGTTGTACTTGAACGGCCCTTTGATCCGTCTCCAACTTTTGAAACCTCTCTGTCCAAGAATCCTCAAAATCAACATTGCCCTCGCCATCCAATCCTTCCCCTTGGCTCGTACTTGGCAGCTCTGATACCAATTGTGAGATAGTCCCTCCTTCGAGTGGCTCCTCTTCTTCAGGACGTCTTCTAGCTCGCCCCATTTGGGGAACAACCAACCAGCTAAAAATAGAATCAGGGAAATAACAAGGAGAAAAATGTAAAGAAGAAAACAATTTAACAAAAGTAAAATTGGGATTTAATAGCTTGAGAATCGATGATTTACAATTCTTCCGTAACACTATTTATACTCCTCTCCTCCTGGCGTTGGCTCGCCTCTAACAAACTCCTTAACAATATCTCTAACCGAATTGAGGAATGTATTCCGCCAGCGTTTGATTCTCTTCTCCGATGGGTTCCTTCGACAGCTGGGGATAAGGAAAGAGCCAGCGTTTCAGGCCGTTAGAGCTCAACAAACTGGGACCCACTCTTTTGCAATTGATCCGGCGGATGCTTTCGATTCATTTATTCTTCAACGGCTGGGATTATTTCGTAGCTCAACGGACCGGATCTCTTGATCCCGCTATCCAACGGCTCCGCTGACTCCAACGACTATCTTCTTTGATTCAAATCCGGCGGCACGCCCTGCTTCTTCTCCAAAGGGTGACGACGACGATTCCGTGCTTCCAAGCTCTATTCCCTCCGCCGAGCCTCTTACAGTTAGTCTGAACGATAGAGAATTTTATCTAGCCTCGTTATATTTCAAAAATAATATTTTACACACAAATATAAATCGATACAAAATATCCCTCCTTTAACTTATAGTAGATTTCAAAACATTAAAATTTATAATTTTTCAAATCTATATTCTACCAGTTCTCAATTATCTAAGGACAACCAACCAAAATACCAACAGTTTATATAGTCACATCATAATGAACGGTTTTGCATAATACACCTATTTGCTTAGTTGAATAAATTACCAAAAATGTAAAATAACATCATAAAGCATTAATTTAAACTTTTCCAACATTTCATCATCAAAATACATGTTTATCATATAAAATACATAAGTTTAAGTTAGCATATGCACAAAACCTGCAACTACTAATGTGTCAGTTTTAATATATAACAGCAAGCGCACGGTGTGTTGTAGCACTTACGGGTCGATCAACAGGGAGGTTGTCTGACCGAGTACTAGCTAATCCTAGGCTATGGTTATCTACGTGGGTGTTTTATATAAAGAGAGAAATAACGATAAAGAAAAGGCTCCAGCGCTAGGTATCCTTCTAATGTGGGTTGAATAAGGGTTGAATAAGAGAGTGACTCATTGTCTAGCTATCAAATTGATCATTGGATGAGGTGGCGTACCTAATGTTGTCATGTATCCCCCATTATCGTGATACTATGATAGGACTATCTATCATATGTCAAAGCCAACTATCGTTGGTCATTGACATACGATAGATGTATGATGCTCGACAATATTCCCCAACCATCGTGCACGCCATTATCGTGGATATAACTCATGTCATCGCTTGGAGACTTTAATTTAAGCCCAACTATATATCGTTGGTGACATAGATATCATATAAATCTAGCAAAACATCCATGGCAAAACCCTAATTAGGCGATTCGATAACTAAACAATTAATCTATTCCATATTCAAACCCCCAATAGGGGTTCAACCATGCCCTAGATAAAGACTACTCAATAAACATCAAAAGAATCACAGAGATAATCACAATAGAGCAATTAGAAATCATAAGACACGAAGAGATACTGTAACAACTGGTTTTCATGTATCTGGATTAATTATATTATATATATATGTTTTGGTAGATTTTCTCATTATGTGTGGTTTTCATCTCCGTAGCTTTCATTTTCGATCGTTTCGTCGTGATTTTCTAGCTTCTTCCTTGAAATCGTCGATTTTGGAGTAAGTCATTCGTGACGGGCTTCGTATCGGTCATATCTTATTGTTAGATCAAGCCTAAGAGTCTTAGGAATCGATCCCGGAGCTTCGCGCTCCATTTCGGAACTTTCTGTGCACGTTAGCTGGTATAAGAAGGGGAACCGACCGACTAGATGACGATTTAGTCGGTCGGCAAACCTTCATGGACCGACTAGTGGGCTTTGTTAATTACTCAGGAGTTACTGTTTATCGTTAGTCGGTCTAAGAACATTTGTCGATCGACTAGGTTGCAAACTAGTCGGTCAGCAATCGTTCTTTAACCGACTAGCTCTATGATCATTTTTGATACCAAGTACTCTTCATTCTTAGTCGGTCTAAGAACGTTCGTCGACCGACTAGATGAGAAACTAGTCGGTCAGTAGTTGTTCTTTGACCGACTAAATCTAAATCCTATTTTTGTACAGGAGTTACTGTTTGGACTTAGTCGATCTGCGTTGGTCAACCGACCGACTAGTTCCCAAACTAGTCGGTCAGTGGTTGCTCTTTGACCGACTAATCAGTGTCGAAACCCTAATTTCTGGGCAGCCTGTAACGCCCTGCTTCCCAAAAGACACCGGAAGAGAGAACGTTACGCGGTCCGCTTGAACTAGAGCGGTGGCGCTCTAGTCCAATAAGCGTGGTGTTAACAATAAGGCAGGTTCTTGCGTGCTTTTCAGAACAATAAGAATACATTCAAAGATAAAATCCACATCCAGAAATATTAAATACATACACAAAATTAAATGACAAGCCACAACAGGGCTAAAGTAGCAACAAAAGAAACGTACACTAAAGAAGGTCAACGACGGTGAAGGTCTCTAGTCCTCCGCAAGGAGAGACTCGACGTCTACGGCGAACTCCGGCTCTCTAAGTCAGGCGTCTCGAGAGGATCCTCCGAGTGCTCAAACTCGAGATCTGACATACATTCAAAAACATGAATGTATGTCAGCAAGGTCTGCAAGAAGACATTAGCATCCCAAGGCAAGAATGTGCAATTGATATGAATTTAGAAAGCATTAAATATTTAAAAGAGATGACTAAAATAAAATTAACGAGACAAATTGTGATGAAACGAAAAGTAAACATCCATAGCATGTAGTTCTAAGCAGTTGCAAGCATTAAAGTAAGTTTTCTCTGAGTTTGTTAGCATTTTAATATTCACGATGACCAAGTTAGCGTTCAATGTCCATGTCAAGAATTCACATCTAATCTAGGGTTCTCGCCTTTAGGTCGTGATGAGAAGGTCGTTCCTCTCACGGGGGCTTACCGTGATTGACACTAACCCACCGCGTCGGGTGGTGCTCTTGAGGAGAGTACCTTTCATACGCCCAGTGGCCGCTCAACCCTAACCCCACCCAAAAGTTTGCCGGAACACGAGCCGGCCTAGTCGACTCACACGACATCACGAATCACGAGTTCGCCTTTGAGGCGCACGATTTCACGATGTCACTCTCGTTAATGTCCAAGCAAGATATTCATTCATTTCCAGTTGTCAATGTTTCATAGTGCACAACATTTACAAAAATTGAAGGGATGTCGAGATGAATTACTGGTTATGGGAAACAATTTTCTCTGCTAATGTCCAAAATTTGAAACTTATTGAGTTGTATGTCAAAATGTCACATTCTTAGTCTAAAACATTCTCATGTGCCGTTATACGCGCGGTTTTCAAGATATACACATTAAAGTAAGGAAAATGACACAAATATTCACCAACTTCAAAAATTCATATTTAAGTGCACACTTGCCTGATTTCATCGTTCTTGGTGTCGTCGGAATCGTCTCGACGGGCACTACGCTACGGTGGTGACGGTTTGCTGGTTTCATAAAACAAAATTTCAGATTAATCTGTTTTGATCATAACAATGTTATAAACAGTTACTACGACGTCTAATCGATCCGTTTTATTAGGTTCTCTATCCTGGGGGTATTCATACCATAACATTCATTATTAAACATCACCGTACAAGTATTAACCTACCACAAGAGCTGCTACTGCCCATCTAAGAATTGATAACGAAGCTATCTGGCATCATGACAAGAACTAACTAAATATATAGGTACTGATGTTATAGGTTGACACAATGGACTGATTATAAAACCCTAGCTACTGGCTAACAGTAAGCACACGTCCAACTTACTAATACATGAAATATTGATTAAGAGTAACTAACATGCTAAGTTGATACTGTCATATAAATATCTATACCTATATACATATAACACCTCAACTAACATGCAGCTACCACCATCCAATATAGAACCACGTATAAGCCACTTACGTGAACGGTGCGGCAGCGGCTCCGGCAGGGGGCGGCCACCGCGGATCTGAAAGGGTCGCGGCAGCTATGAGCGGACAGTGAGAGATCAGCATCATGGCAAACCGCGCGGGGCTGGAGAGGGGTCTAGGCGTGCGTTTGGCCGGAGACATCCTGAGAAGGGCTGGGCGGCGGCGACTTTATGGACGGAGGACGGTCGGAGGTTGATCAGGTCACCGGCGTGGTGATCGGGCTGTTGTGGCTTGCTGGGCAGCGGAAAGAGGGAGGCAGTATGTGGGGGACGTCGGCAGTCGGTGGCGGTGGACGAGGTCATGTAGGGCTCGCCGGCGTTGGTAGTGTCGGGGGGTGCGAAGGTGTGATGCCGTGAGGGGATGAAGCCGCTGCGTGGGGGGATGAGATGGGCCCGTCGGATCTCGTAGAGGAGGAGCCGCGAGTTGTGTTCGAACTGGGGATGGCATGGGTTGAGAGGTAAGGGGCGGCTGCCAATGTTTGTAGGGAGAAGCAAACATGACACAGGCTAAAAAAACACAGCACGTGAATAGGTTTAGCCCATAGGGTTTTTTTTAAATTGTAGAGTAGGTTGCTATTAGATGCTGAGTTCTTTTGTTCTTGGTGTTTTAGCTTGCTGCGTGAAAGCTAGGGAGAGTTTTCCTATTAGTTTATAGAGTAGGATAGGTAGCTGTTAGCTTTGTAGAGGAAATAGAGAGGAGAAGGAGAGTGGTCACGTGGGAAGCAAGGGAAGCTGATCTCGTGGGATACGTGGGGAGAAATACCGGATGGTTGGTTGTGTGGGTTGGAGGAAATGGGGGAAAACGTGGGTTATGCTATTAATAATTTGTTAGGATCTGATATTAATGGACAGATATTATGAGATTTGGTTTTTTTAACCCTTTTCTTATCTTATCTTCTTTTTTTTATTAAACAAAAGTTATGCAACGGTTCAGTCCAAATTGAGTTTGAAAAGTATTTTTTTTAACATTATAAACATATTAATATATATATTAAGATAGTAAAAATAATAGATCTTTTTTTTTCCAAATTTGTGCACTGACGTCCAAAAATTACAAGAAGGTACCGCGGTGATCGCGTCTTCGAGAGGGTCATGAAAACAAGGTTCGGTCGCACGTCCGGTCTATAGATAATAACAATGGAACCCAAACACGAATATACGAACACGAAAACAACATACACACTAAAAATACGTACGACCGAAAAGTGGTCGTTACATCCTACCCACCTTAAGAAAAAATTCCGTCCTCGGAATTTCCTAGAATTTTGAGTACCTTAGACAGATACCGATAAAACTTATACATCTCGTCGTATTTCTACGAGGTAAACTCTGATTAAAAAAACTACTAGACGGAGAAATAAAATTTAGTGAGGAATCAGTACAGGTGAGGTGGTCGAGATTTAATTCAAAATGGGTTCGGATGTCGATGCACTATCGATGATCTAACTATTAGTGGACGAGTAACATAACTACGAACGACAACTAAGGAATTTGCACCAAAGTGTTTAGGATAAGGGTGATTGAAAAAGTATATACCTACAACTGCATCCACAAAGTTCCGACTTAAAGAACGCTAACCGGTAACTTCAATCAAGCGTTCCTCAAATAAGGCATCACTACTCGTCTCATTACTGAATAACACTACAATTAAAACCACATCCTAACACTTAACTATAAATCAATCAATACTGCCCAAATTCTAACTCAAAGTTCTCGCTAAAAAAATAATCAATATTTTACACCAACAACCTTACTTACTATCACTAAACAATATACTTTTGTAAATTCAATCACTTCTTCACTTATCATTTGTTATCAGAGCAGTAACTTTTCCTGGGAAATTTCTAATGTATAATTTCTCCGCAGCCAAATTCTTCAAACCTGTTTATTCCTATCCGCCGTCTTATCCATTAACGTGTCATCATCTTGTTCATCGTCTTACCTAACCTGTAGCACTATAATTGATGATATCATCCAAGTTCAATCTTATTCTTACACCGATCAATCGCTATAACGATGCCCTACCAATTACTATTCTATGACAACAAGTACCCATGTGCCTAGCATACTTCACCAATTACAAACAACAATTTTCATGTTCCCGATACCTTCTTCATCGTGATGACTCATAAATTTATTCACCATAATTTCTGAACTATTAAATCACATCATACCATTTCCCATATATCTTACCCTAAGCAATTTCTTTTGGTCCATCCACACAACTATCCGTTCGTATCAACACATCGTATCATTTCTAAAACCTTCATCATTCTACCCGTATAATCAAGTTTTGTTACTTTAAATACTTTACTCCTTATCATCATCACCATAAATAGTATTTTACTTTCATAGCTACTCTTAGCTGTTACTCATCTTCCTGTGTACAATTCTTTCACCAAGAATACTTTATTGGATCCGTTACGCACATGTATTATCAAAAATAAGTCTTGAACACCTCATTCTCTTTATCACCTCATAAATTGGAGTAATCTAAGTTATTCGCGTTCATAATCAACTAATCCTAACTATACCTTTTATAATCGCAACTACGAATATCTGTAAATAAAATCCCATAATAGTATTGATCATATCCAATATATACCAATATAACGAATAACAAAATTAACCCACTGATGATGGATTAAAATGGAAGGTAACATTTAAAAGGATTATAACGAAATTTTCAACTGAACTCGCTAAAGTCGAAATAAGCAATGCTAAAAACTAATGTGATGATTGGACATTAGTAAAGAATCCGAAGTCGAATGGCGGTTACGTGATATAAGGTAAAGCGTTAAATACGATTAGTCAAATAATTGACGACAATAATAATATGAGCATAGTGATGCAGTGATTTGTTTTGTGAATGCAAACGGAGATAGTTTTGGACAAAAATTTTGATATATAAATACGATGAATACCCAACTGACACTTTGAATATTGGAGTTCTATTTAGTGTAGAAAAGTACTTTAAAATGTGTACAATAAGTTGTTTTGAATTTCAGTAGTATTGCAAGAAAAGAAATGATATATTGAATTAGCGAAATGGAAATAAGGTTTAAAAACGAAGTTCATTATATGAAGAAGGTAGAGTAAACATAGAAGTACAGATGATATAGGTTAGAAAAATCGTTACGAGATAGTGATTAAAGATTTTGTCAAGAGAACTTCATAATCAAGGTTTGAGTTTAAATCAACTGAAGGTAGGAAATCTAAGTATATACTAAAGATTTTAAAAGGAAATAAACTAGCGAGGAATCCAATAAAAGGGCTACTGAAAGTACTTTTAAAAGATTTGGGATACGCAATGAGGAAGATTCAAGGGATTAATGATGGCTGTTATGGAGGGATCACGCGAATCGAGGGCAGGGAATAGAATTGAATGATCAAAGCGTAAATACGATTAGGAAATAACTTTGCGAATTTGCTACGATGGAATCCTACGATCATTATAATGAAAGTGTAAAGATTAGGAATTTTTAAAAAATATCAGGGGAAAAATAATCATTGGGTCGACTAAGGTTTAGCACTAAGGTCCTTCAACGAACTAGACTGCGATAGGGAAACTGGGGTAAGGGTTTGTTAAGGATCGAGATGGAGATCTTATAGATCTGGAATATCCTACGCTTCGGAGTCTACTCACTGCAGGCGCCTCGGGTTCGACTTGCACGGACGCGACGATCGCTACGTTCGGTTGGACCCTAGATTCGATAAATCTAAGCGAATGACTAACGAAACTATTATGGTCATAGCTGGATGACCAATCGCTAGGTGACTCCCAAGATGATAATAGCAGGTCGTGGAAAGGATGTCTGACTAACGAGCACGAGCGTCTAACTAACTTATCCTATAATCCTGGTATTGGGTTTCCTATTGTTCTGAGACAAGGTATTCGAGTAATTTTGTGTACGAACTAATTCTGGATGTTTTAGTATTTCTACTGTTCCGAGTTTGCAATGCACGACCTGCATGGGCCACCACTAAAACCTGTAACGCCCCGCTTCCCAAAAGACACCGGAAGCGAGAACGTTACGCGGTCCGCTTGAACTAGAGCGGTGGCGCTCTAGTCCAATAAGCGTGGTGTTAACAATAAGGCAGGTTCTTGCGTGCTTTTCAGAACAATAAGAATACATTCAAAGATAAAATCCACATCCAGAAATATTAAATACATACACAAAATTAAATGACAAGCCACAAAAGGGCTAAAGTAGCAACAAAAGAAACGTACACTAAAGAAGGTCGACGACGGTGAAGGTATCTAGTCCTCCGCAAGGAGAGACTCGACGTCTACGGCAAACTCCGGCTCTCTAAGTCAGGCGTCTCGAGAGGATCCTCCGAGTGCTCAAACTCGAGATCTGACATACATTCAAAAACATGAATGTATGTCAGCAAGGTCTGCAAGAAGACATTAGCATCCCAAGGCAAGAATGTGTAATTGATATGAATTTAGAAAGCATTAAATATTTAAAAGAGATGACTAAAATAAAATTAACGAGACAAATTGTGATGAAACGAAAAGTAAACATCCATAGCATGTAGTTCTAAGCAGTTGCAAGCATTAAAGTAAGTTTTCTCTGAGTTTGTTAGCATTTTAATATTCACGATGACCAAGTTAGCGTTCAATGTCCATGTCAAGAATTCACATCTAATCTAGGGTTCTCGCCTTTAGGTCGTGATGAGAAGGTCGTTCCTCTCACGGGGGCTTACCGTGATTGACACTAACCCACCGCGTCGGGTGGTGTTCTTGAGGAGAGTACCTTTCATACGCCCAGTGGCCGCTCAACCCTAACCCCACCCAAAAGTTTGCCGGAACACGAGCCGGCCTAGTCGACTCACACGACATCACGAATCACGAGTTCGCCTTTGAGGCGCACGATTTCACGATGTCACTCTCGTTAATGTCCAAGCAAGATATTCATTCATTTCCAGTTGTCAATGTTTCATAGTGCACAACATTTACAAAAATTGAAGGGATGTCGAGATGAATTACTGGTTACGGGAAACAATTTTCTCTGCTAATGTCCAAAATTTGAAACTTATTGAGTTGTATGTCAAAATGTCACATTCTTAGTCTAAAACATTCTCATGTGCCGTTATACGCGCGGTTTTCAAGATATACGCATTAAAGTAAGTAAAATGACACAAATATTCACCAACTTCAAAAATTCATATTTAAGTGCACACTTGCCTGATTTCATCGTTCTTGGTGTCGTCGGAATCGTCTCGACGGGCACTACGCTACGGTGGTGACGGTTTGCTGGTTTGATAAAACAAAATTTCAGATTAATCTGTTTTTGATCATAACAATGTTATAAACAGTTACTACGACGTCTAATCGATCCGTTTTATTAGGTTCTCTATCCTGGGGGTATTCATACCATAACATTCATTATTAAACATCACCGTACAAGTATTAACCTACCACAAGAGCTGCTACTGCCCATCTAAGAATTGATAACGAAGCTATCTGGCATCATGACAAGAACTAACTAAATATATAGGTACTGATGTTATAGGTTGACACAATGGACTGATTATAAAACCCTAGCTACTGGCTAACAGTAAGCACACGTCCAACTTACTAATACATGAAATAGTGATTAAGAGTAACTAACATGCTAAGTTGATACTGTCATATAAATATCTATACCTATATACATATAACACCTCAACTAACATGCGGCTACCACCATCCAATATAGAACCACGTATAAGCCACTTACGTGAACGGTGCGGCAGCGGCTCCGGCAGGGGGCGGCCACCGCGGATCTGAAAGGGTCGCGGCAGCTATGAGCGGACAGTGAGAGATCAGCATCATGGCAAACCGCGCGGGGCTGGAGAGGGGTCTAGGCGTGTGTTTGGCCGGAGACGTCCTGAGAAGGGCTGGGCGGCGGCGACTTTATGGACGGAGGACGTTCGGAGGTTGATCAGGTCACCGGCGTGGTGATCGGGCTGTTGCGGCTTGCTGGGCAGCGGAAAGAGGGAGGCAGTATGTGGGGGACGCCGGCAGTCGGTGGCGGTGGACGAGGTCATGTAGGGCTCACCGGCGTTGGTAGTGTCGGGGGTGCGAAGGTGTGATGTCGTGAGGGGATGAAGCCGCTGCGTGGGGGGATGAGATGGGCCCGTCGGATCTCGTAGAGGAGGAGCCGCGAGTTGTGTTCGAACTGGGGATGGCATGGGTTGAGAGGTAAGGGGCGGCTGCCAATGTTTGTAGGGAGAAGCAAACATGACACAGGCTAAAAAAACACAGCACGTGAATAGGTTTAGCCCATAGGGTTTTTTTTAATTGTAGAGTAGGTTGCTATTAGAGGCTGAGTTCTTTTGTTCTTGGTGTTTTAGCTTGCTGCGTGAAATCTAGGGAGAGTTTTCCTATTAGTTTATAGAGTAGGATAGGTAGCTGTTAGCTTTGTAGAGGAAATAGAGAGGAGAAGGAGAGTGGTCACGTGGGAAGCAAGGGAAGCTGATCTCGTGGGATACGTGGGGAGAAATACCGGAAGGTTGGTTGTGTGGGTTGGAGGAAATGGGGGAAAACGTGGGTTATGCTATTAATAATTTGTTAGGATCTGATATTAATGGACAGATATTATGAGATTTGGTTTTTTTTAAACCCTTTTCTTATCTTATCTTCTTTTTTTTATTAAACAAAAGTTATGCAACGGTTCAGTCCAAATTGAGTTTGAAAAGTATTATTTTTTTTAAACCTTATAAACATATTAATATATATAATAAGATAGTAAAAATAATAGATCTTTTTTTTCCAAATTTGTGCACTGACGTCCAAAAATTACAAGAAGGTACCGCGGTGATCGCGTCTTCGAGAGGGTCATGAAAACAAGGTTCGGTCGTGCGTCCGGTCTATAGATAATAACAATGGAACCCAAACACGAATATACGAACACGAAAATAACATACACACTAAAAATACTTACGACCGAAAAGTGGTCGTTACATCCTACCCACCTTAAGAAAAAATTCCGTCCTCGGAATTTCCTTGAATTTTGAGTACCTTAGACAGATACCGATAAAACTTATACATCTCGTCGTATTTCTACGAGGTAAACTCTGATTAAAAAAACTACGAGACGGAGAAATAAAATTTAGTGAGGAATCAGTACAGGTGAGGTGGTCGAGATTTAATTCAAAATGGGTTCGGATGTCGATGCACTATCGATGATCTAACTATTAGTGGACGAGTAACATAACTACGAACGACAACTAAGGAATTTGCACCAAAGTGTTTAGGATAAGGGTGATTGAAAAAGTATATACCTACAACTGCATCCACAAAGTTCCGACTTAAAGAACGCTAACCGGTAACTTCACTCAAGCGTTCCTCAAATAAGGCATCACTACTCGTCTCATTACTGAATAACGCTACAATTAAAACCACATCCTAACACTTAACTATAAATCAATCAATACTGCCCAAATTCTAACTCAAAGTTCTCGCTAAAAAAATAATCAATATTTTACACCAACAACCTTACTAACTATCACTAAACAATATACTTTTGTAAATTCAATCACTTCTTCACTTATCATTTGTTATCAGAGCAGTAACTTTTCCTGGGAAATTTCTAATGTATAATTTCTCCGCAGCCAAATTCTTCAAACCTGTTTATTCCTATCCGCCGTCTTATCCATTAACGTGTCATCATCTTGTTCATCGTCTTACCTAACCTGTAGCACTATAATTGATGATATCATCCAAGTTCAATCTTATTCTTACACCGATCAATCGCTATAACGATGCCCTACCAATTACTATTCTATGACAACAAGTACCCATGTGCCTAGCATACTTCACCAATTACAAACAACAATTTTCATGTTCCCGATACCTTCTTCATCGTGATGACTCATAAATTTATTCACCATAATTTCTGAACTATTAAATCACATCATACCATTTCCCATATATCTTACCCTAAGCAATTTTTTTTTGGTCCATCCACACAACTATCCGTTCGTATCAACACATCGTATCATTTCTAAAACCTTCATCATTCTACCCGTATAATCAAGTTTTGTTACTTTAAATACTTTACTCCTTATCATCATCACCATAAATAGTATTTTACTTTCATAGCTACTCTTAGCTGTTACTCATCTTCCTGTGTACAATTCTTTCACCAAGAATACTTTATTGGATCCGTTACGCACATGTATTATCAAAAATAAGTCTTGAACACCTCATTCTCTTTATCACCTCATAAATTGGAGTAATCTAAGTTATTCGTGTTCATAATCAACTAATCCTAACTATACCTTTTATAATCGCAACTACGAATATCTGTAAATAAAATCCCATAATAGTATTGATCATATCCAATATATACCAATATAACGAATAACAAAATTAACCCACTGATGATGGATTAAAATGGAAGGTAACATTTAAAAGGATTATAACGAAATTTTCAACTGAACTCGCTAAAGTCGAAATAAGCAATGCTAAAAACTAATGTGATAATTGGACATTAGTAAAGAATCCGAAGTCGAATGGCGGTTACGTGATATAAGGTAAAGCGTTAAATACGATTAGTCAAATAATTGACGACAATAATAATATGAGCATAGTGATGCAGTGATTTGTTTTGTGAATGCAAACGGAGATAGTTTTGGACAAAAATTTTGATATATAAATACGATGAATACCCAACTGACACTTTGAAAATTGGAGTTCTATTTAGTGTAGAAAAGTACTTTAAAATGTGTACAATAAGTTGTTTTGAATTTCAGTAGTATTGCAAGAAAAGAAATGATATATTGAATTAGCGAAATGGAAATAAGGTTTAAAAACGAAGTTCATTATATGAAGAAGGTAGAGTAAACATAGAAGTACAGATGATATAGGTTAGAAAAATCGTTACGAGATAGTGATTAAAGATTTTGTCAAGAGAACTTCATAATCAAGGTTTGAGTTTAAATCAACTGAAGGTAGGAAATCTAAGTATATACTAAAGATTTTAAAAGGAAATAAACTAGCGAGGAATCCAATAAAAGGGCTACTGAAAGTACTTTTAAAAGATTTGGGATACGCAATGAGGAAGATTCAAGGGATTAATGATGGCTGTTATGGAGGGATCACGCGAATTGAGGGCAGGGAATAGAATTGAATGATCAAAGCGTAAATACGATTAGGAAATAACTTTGCGAATTTGCTACGATGGAATCCTACGATCATTATAATGAAAGTTTAAAGATTAGGAATTTTTAAAAAATATCAGGGGAAAAATAATCATTGGGTCGACTAAGGTTTAGCACTAAGGTCTTTCAACGAACTAGACTGCGATAGGGAAACTGGGGTAAGGGTTTGTTAAGGATCGAGATGGAGATCTTATAGATCTGGAATATCCTACACTTCGGAGTCTACTCACTGCAGGCGCCTCGGGTTCGACTTGCACGGACGCGACGATCGCTACGTTCGGTTGGACCCTAGATTCGATAAATCTAAGCGAATGACTAACGAAACTATTATGGTCATAGCTGGATGACCAATCTCTAGGTGACTCCCAAGATGATAATAGCAGGTCGTGGAAAGGATGTCCGACTAACGAGCACGAGCGTCTAACTAACTTATCCTATAATCATGGTATTGGGTTTCCTATTGTTCTGAGACAAGGTATTCGAGTAATTTTGTGTACGAACTAATTCTGGATGTTTTAGTATTTCTACTGTTCCGAGTTTGCAATGCACGACCTGCATGGGCCACCACTAAAACCTGTAACGCCCCGCTTCCCAAAAGACACCGGAAGCGAGAAGGTTACGCGGTCCGCTTGAACTAGAGCGGTGGCGCTCTAGTCCAATAAGCGTGGTGTTAACAATAAGGCAGGTTCTTGCGTGCTTTTCAGAACAATAAGAATACATTCAAAGATAAAATCCACATCCAGAAATATTAAATACATACACAAAATTAAATGACAAGCCACAACAGGGCTAAAGTAGCAACAAAAGAAACGTACACTAAAGAAGGTCGACGACGGTGAAGGTCTCTAGTCCTCCGCAAGGAGAGACTCGACGTCTACGGCAAACTCCGGCTCTCTAAGTCAGGCGTCTCGAGAGGATCCTCCGAGTGCTCGAACTCGAGATCTGACATACATTCAAAAACATGAATGTATGTCAGCAAGGTCTGCAAGAAGACATTAGCATCCTCAGGCAAGAATGTGCAATTGATATGAATTTAGAAAGCATTAAATATTTAAAAGAGATGACTAAAATAAAATTAACGAGACAAATTGTGATGAAACGAAAAGTAAACATACATAGCATGTAGTTCTAAGCAGTTGCAAGCATTAAAGTAAGTTTTCTCTGAGTTTGTTAGCATTTTAATATTCACGATGACCAAGTTAGCGTTCAATGTCCATGTCAAGAATTCACATCTAATCTAGGGTTCTCACCTTTAGGTCGTGATGAGAATGTCGTTCCTCTCAGGGGGGCTTACCGTGATTGACACTAACCCACCGCGTCGGGTGGTGTTCTTGAGGAGAGTACCTTTCATACGCCCAGTGGCCGCTCAACCCTAACCCCACCCAAAAGTTTGTCGGAACACGAGCCGGCCTAGTCGACTCACACGACATCACGAATCACGAGTTCGCCTTTGAGGCGCACGATTTCACGATGTCACTCTCGTTAATGTCCAAGCAAGATATTCATTCATTTCCAGTTGTCAATGTTTCATAGTGCACAACATTTACAAAAATTGAAGGGATGTCGAGATGAATTACTGGTTACGGGAAACAATTTTCTCTGCTAATGTCCAAAATTTGAAACTTATTGAGTTGTATGTCAAAATGTCACATTCTTAGTCTAAAACATTCTCATGTGACGTTATACGCGCGGTTTTCAAGATATACGCATTAAAGTAAGGAAAATGACACAAATATTCACCAACTTCAAAAATTCATATTTAAGTGCACACTTGCCTGATTTCATCGTTCTTGGTGTCGTCGGAATCGTCTCGACGGGCACTACGCTACGGTGGTGACGGTTTGCTGGTTTGATAAAACAAAATTTCAGATTAATCTGTTTTTGATCATAACAATGTTATAAACAGTTACTACGACGTCTAATCGATCCGTTTTATTAGGTTCTCTATCCTGGGGGTATTCATACCATAACATTCATTATTAAACATCACCGTACAAGTATTAACCTACCACAAGAGCTGCTACTGCCCATCTAAGAATTGATAACGAAGCTATCTGGCATCATGACAAGAACTAACTAAATATATAGGTACTGATGTTATAGGTTGACACAATGGACTGATTATAAAACCCTAGCTACTGGCTAACAGTAAGCACACGTCCAACTTACTAATACATGAAATAGTGATTAAGAGTAACTAACATGCTAAGTTGATACTGTCATATAAATATCTATACCTATATACATATAACACCTCAACTAACATGCGGCTACCACCATCCAATATAGAACCACGTATAAGCCACTTACGTGAACGGTGCGGCAGCGGCTCCGGCAGGGGGCGGCCACCGCGGATCTGAAAGGGTCGCGGCAGCTATGAGCGGACAGTGAGAGATCAGCATCATGGCAAACCGCGCGGGGCTGGAGAGGGGTCTAGGCGTGCGTTTGGCCGGAGACATCCTGAGAAGGGCTGGGCGGCGGCGACTTTATGGACGGAGGACGTTCGGAGGTTGATCAGGTCACCGGCGTGGTGATCGGGCTGTTGCGGCTTGCTGGGCAGCGGAAAGAGGGAGGCAGTATGTGGGGGACGTCGGCAGTCGGTGGCGGTGGACGAGGTCATGTAGGGCTCGCCGGCGTTGGTAGTGTCGGGGGGTGCGAAGGTGTGATGCCGTGAGGGGATGAAGCCGCTGCGTGGGGGGATGAGATGGTGGGATGCGAAAGAGAAGATGATGGTGGAGCCGATAGCTTGGGCTACCTTTAAGTCCAGGTTTGATGAGGAGTTCTTTCCGAAGGCTGCTAGGAAGGAGATGCTGCAGTGCTTTATTGATCTGAAGCAAGGGAGCTTGATGGTGGACCTGTACCACCAAGAGTTCACTAGGCTGAGTCGGTTCGCACCGAAGATGGTGCAGGATGCTGATGAGAGGGCTCAGAGGTTCCTGCAGGGACTTGCTTTGGAGCTTCAGAGTTTTGTGTCTTCCTCTGATCTGGACTCTTATCAGAAGGTTCTGGTCGCTGCGAGGAGGCAGGAGCTGAACCTGAGCCAGAGGAGGAGACATGTTGCTGGAGCTGGGAAGAGGCCTATGGAGCAGGCCAGGACGGTGGTTAGGCCTGGTTTCAAGCCTAATCATCCGGTGCAGTTCAAGAGGCCAGGAGGGCCTAATCAGAAGACTTGCCATTTCTGCGGCAAGCCTGGCCACATCAAGGATCAGTGTAGGAAGTTTCTGGGCCAGTGTTTGGTTTGTGGTGATGCTTCTCATGTCGCGAAGGATTGTCGGCATGCGAATCAGCTGCGGAGGGCACCTGTTGCAGCACAGCCGTTACAGCAGAGAGTGCCTGTTCCTGCCGGTCGTGGAGCAGCTCTTGTCCCTCAGAGGCAGGCCTTTCAGCAGGCTTTTCCACTGAGGAGGCAGGCTTTTCTGATGACCGCTGTGGAGAGCGAGGCCGTGGATGAGGTTATCACAGGTAACTCTCCTTCTAGCTGTTCCTCTCTTATTTAGCCCTATTTGTTAGATTATGTTGTTGCTTGCATATGGTTGTTTGCTAGACTAGGGCTTGATTGTTAGACTGTTGTAGGTGTGATTTTGGTGTGCATATTTCCTGCACGAGTCCTCTTTGACTCAGCTACGTCGATGTGCATTATTTCTCGGAGCTTCGTGGAGAAGCATTCCTTGTCGACGTCCCCTCTTTCCAAGAGTTGGAATATCGTCGCAGGAAATGGCGTGGTCTCGGTGCATCTTGGTTGCAATTCTTGCTCGTTGGTGGTTTGTGGACATGAGCTTTACGCTGATTTCATTGTCCACGACATCATCAACTATGATGCGGTCCTTGGGATGGATTGGCTTGCGAGCTTCTATGCTACGATCGACTGTCAGAGGAAGAAGGTGGTGTTCGAGATTCCCGGACATCTAGTATTTGAGTTCAGTCGAGGTAGCACTTCGCTTGGTCCTGTCAGTTTTCGGGCCAGGCCGGTGGAGATTGTGGCTATGCAGATGGAGCTGGAAAGGCCAGCGGTTGTGCGGGACTTTGATGACGTCTTCCCCGAGGAGATGTCTGGTTTGTCACCTGATCGAGCTCTAGAATTTTCTATTGATCTTGTTCCGGGAGCGCAGCCGATTTCGAAGGCGCCTTATCGTATGGCACCCGCTGAGTTGGAGGAGTTGCGGAAGCAGCTGGATGAGCTTTTGCAGAAGGGTTATGTCATCCCTAGTGTGTCTCCGTGGGGAGCACCGGTCTTGCTGGTGAAGAAGAAGGATGGTTCGCGTCGCATGTGTGTGGACTATCGGGAGCTGAATGCGGTGACCATCAAGAATAAATACATGTTGCCTCGCATCGATGATATTTTTGATCAGCTTGGAGGTTCGAGGGTGTTTTCGAAGTTGGATCTGAGGAGTGGTTATCATCAGTTGAAGGTGAAGAAGGGAGATGTTCCGAAGACATCGTTCAGGACGAAGTATGGACACTACGAGTTTGTGGTTATGCCTTTCGGTGTAACCAATGCACCCGCAGTTTTCATGAATCTGATGAATCTGATTTTCTACGACTTTTTGGATAAGTTTGTCGTTATCTTTATTGATGACATTCTGATCTATTCAAAGTCGGAAGAGGAGCATGCGTCGCACTTGAGGACGGTGTTGGAGATTTTGAGGAAGCATCGGTTGTATGCTAAGTTTTCGAAGTGCGAGTTTTGGCTGGACAGATTTGCTTTTCTCGGGCATGTGGTGACTGGAGATGGTATTTCAGTGGATCCCGAGAAGATCATGGCCATCAGAGAGTGGCCTGTTCCGCAGTCAGCGTTTGAGATCCGGAGTTTCCTTGGACTTGCTGGTTACTATCGGCACTTCATTAAGGACTTTTCCCGTATTGCCGAGGCGATGACCAGATTGACGCGGAAGGATGTACCTTTTGTTTGGTCGGGTGATTGTGAGAATGCCTTTGGTGTTCTGAGGGAGAGATTAACGACTGCCCCTATTCTCGTTGTGCCTGATCGCAGCGGTGGATTTGAGATCTTTTGCGATGCTTCTGGCAAGGGTCTCGGTTGTGCGTTGCATCAGCATGGGCATGTTGTGGCGTATGCTTCGCGTCAGCTCAAGACTCATGAGAAGAATTACCCGACGCATGATTTGGAGTTGACTGCTGTTTTTTTTGCGCTCAAGATTTGGAGGCACTTCTTGCTGAGTGAGAAAGTGAAGATCTTCACCGATCATAAAAGCTTGAAGTATATTTTTACTCAGAAGGAGCTCAACATGCGACATCGTCGATGGTTGGAGCTCATGGCGGATTATGAGATTGATTTGCAGTATCACCCTGGCAAGGTGAATGTGGTTCCTGATGCGCTGAGTAGGCTTCCAACGGTGATGATTTTGACTTCGCATGATTTTTGCGAGTCTGGTGTTGAGATTGTTCTTCCTGGGGAGGCTTCTTCGTTGATGAGTATGCAGATTCAGTCGACGATCGTGGATCGGGTCAAGGCTGGCCAGGCTGAGGATCTGAAGCTGGTGAAGATTCAGGAGCAGGTGGAAGCCGGTCTGCGGACTAACTTTTTGATTCATGAGGATGGCTCGCTGAGGTTTGGAGCTAGGTTGTGTGTGCCAGCTGGGGATATTAGAGAGGAGTTGATGGTGGATGCACACAGTTCGCCGTATTCTGTGCATCCTGGTGGGACCAAGATGTACCAGGATCTTCGTCTGAACTATTGGTGGCATGGTATGAAGAGGAGTGTGGCTCGGAGTGTAGCCAAGTGCTTGGTTTGCCATCAAGTGAAGGCGGAGCATCAGCGTACAGCAGGGTTGCTACAACCGCTTCCGATTTCGGAGTGGAAATGGCAACACATCACTATGGATTTCGTGACTGGACTACCTCGGAGTCCGAAGCAGAATGACGCGATTTGGGTGATCGTAGATCGATTGACCAAATCCGCGCACTTTATTCCATTCCGAGTGGGACAGTCCACTAAGGTGCTAGCGAGGAGATATATGGAGGTAAATTCTTTTACTCTCCGTTTTTATTTCCTTTTCCTAGTTTAGATAGTGATGTAACGTGAATCGTGCAGGAGGTCGTACGACTTCACGGAGTCCTCGTGAGTATCGTGTCGGACAGAGACACGAGGTTCACATCTCAGTTCTGGCAGAGTTTGCAGAAGAGTTTGGGTACGCGTCTGAGTTTCAGCACGACGTACCATCAACAGACGGATGGCCAGTCCGAGAGGACGATTCGGATCTTGGAGGACATGCTGAGGGCGTGCATGTTGGATTTCAAGGGTTCGTGGGAGGACCATCTACATCTGGTAGAGTTCTCTTACAACAACAGCTTCTAGGCGAGTATTGGCATGGCGCCTTTCGCCGCTCTTTATGGGAGGAAATGTCGATCGCCATTGAGTTGGGATGACGTTGGTGATCGGGAGCTGTTGGGACCTGAGATGATTGTGGAGGCTGTGGATGTTGTCAGGAACATTCGAGAGAGGTTGAGGATTGCTCAGGACCGTTTTAAGCATTGGGCGGATGCTAAACGCCGTCCTTTGGAGTTTCAGCCGGGCGACCATGTGTTCTTGAGGATTTTCCCGAATCGTGGTGTGATTCGCTTTGGGAAGCGAGGGAAGTTGAGCCCACGATACATTGGACCGTTTGACATTCTGGAGAAAGTTAGCGAGGTAGCCTACCGCTTAGCCTTGCCGCCATCTTTGGAAGGAGTTCACAATGTTTTCCATGTGTCGCAGCTTCGTCGATACATTAGCGATCCATCTCATGCTGTGGATTTCTCGGAGTTACCGTTCGCCCTGATATGACGTATGACCAGCAGCCAGTGCAGATTCTGGACAGGCGTCAGACGTCACTACGGAACAAGGTTGTCAATCTTGTGAGGGTGATGTGGCGACACGGCTCGCCAGGAGAGTCTACTTGGGAGAATGAGGATGAGATGTGAGAGCGTTTCCCACTTTTGTTTCCGGACACGTGAGTGTTGGGAAATTTCGAGGACAGAATTTTTCTTAAGTTGGGGAGGATGTAACGACTGGTTTTCATGTATCTGGATTAATTATATTATATATATATGTTTTGGT